>JAUTBT010084811.1:0-12046 GCA_032361225.1 Lepetodrilus schrolli | reverse complement strand
AAGGTGAGATGATTTCTTAATAAAGTTTGATACTATAAGCATAGTTGATTTCCATTTTTCTGGGTCCTGGTTTCCTATTTATACATCAATGAAATTGCAGTTCAACACCCCCTTACAGGCGAACACACCAACTACTTATTCACTGTACTAGTATTATCTTGGTCTAGTATTTATTTTACAGAGTTATTTCCGGTCCTGAAATGAACGAATTAATACTATATTGTTTTTCATTTTCATTATTAATAGTAGCGCATTGCATGTTACGATGATGATGATGATGATGATGATGATGATGATGATTATTACGATTATGACGATCGAAAAAGAAGAAGATGATGATGACGATGATGGTGATTATAATAATGATGATGCTGTGGTTGCAATGATGATGTGGATAATTATAATTAATATAAATGATGATGATGATGATGATGATGATGAAAGTAAATGTTGATGGTGGTGATAGTGTAAATAATGATGATAACGTAAATACTAATGATGATATTATTATGGTGATCCGGTGGTGGTGATTGTGCTTCTGCTACTTCTGAAAACGACGACGACGACGACGACGACAACAACAACAACAACAAATGCATCAGTCACCATGCCCGGGCTGCGTGTAGGTTGGCAATTCCTTACATATTGCAGTAGCCGGGGAAGACGTCTGACCCTACGCTCACCTTTCCACAGTCAGATCTCGGGGGGGACGCAGAGGGTGACAAGTTGGAGACATTACGACCCTAGTGGCGGCCACCTGAGATGCACGCTACAGTCACACTGGACAGCACAAAGCTCAGACTGCGGCCAGTCACCGGTGCCACGTTCATACTGGACACGGGTCAGCGAACAGACCGGCTACCTTTCACTTCTTGCAGCTACGGTTAACATTGTGGATCGCCACTTTCAATCTGACCATATCTTGTTTGACATCGTACTTGTAGTATGCCAATACTGTGCATGTGTAATGAGTATTGGCGACATATATCAGGATATATCATTCTAATTGATGAATTAATATCTAACATATCGAGTATGTTTTCTGGAAATGAGAATGGAGATTAAGATATAATTATAGTTTAAGATTTTCTGATATTCATGTGTGGTCGATAAATCAAAGAGGAGACATTTCTTAAAATAGGAATTAATAACTTCAATGAAATACTTCCAGATTTACGAAATACAATGAAACTTCCGAGTGGTATCATTTATCTCAATATTGAAACCTTTTTCACATTATAACATTATAACCATCATAAAGAAACATAACACTTTATTTTAAAATTACAATGCCATATCTTAATTACATTAAAACATACAGGTGCTTTCTCTAGCGTTCTCTACTCGTACAACATTTAGAATAATGATCTAATACTTGTGTGTATAATATGTTTCTTGCCACAGTTGAACACGCTGGTCTATGTAGTGTTAATGAAGCCTCCTGGGCGCCGAGAGATCGCTTGTGTTAGGCCAGCATGTACATTCCAGCAGCTAACAATGCCAATATTACGCAATCTCAAGTGTGGTTCTGAGTCCAGAGCACTTGATTCTGAGGCAACATTAAATGTCTGTACTACATAACCCGCTGTGAGATTTCATGTTATCTTATATCCACGTACTGTGTCCATTGAATAGTGACTTCACTTCCAAGCAAGATCGGCTATGTAAGAGGGGACGGCATGAAAAAAATGGCGTCTTTGAAATATGGACTTCTAAATCTCATTTTCCACCAGACATATTATTATTATTATTATTATAAAGTTGTTTGTTTGTTTCTTTGTCCGTCCATCCATTCATCCATTTATTTATTTACTTATTATTATTATTATCATCATCATCATCATCATCATCATCATTAATCTTGATGCTATCTCTAGAGAGAGAAATAAATCGCATGATGTAGGTTTAAACTTATAATACTATGCCTGTATTAATATTTTTAAACTTAAAAGTGCTTTGGGCTCTAGTCAATATGAATCGCAATCAAATCCATGTTTATATTAATCAAAGTCATATCTCTAATTTGTTTTTATGTTATCATTCAAAATCAAAATTGAAATTATGCCAACTTGATTTAAATAAAGTATGTAAATTTATGTACCTTTCACAAGTTATGTAAATTGGAGGAATCTGGTGAAGAAAAACAAAGGAAGATAGCGCATTAAACAATACACATCATTCCTCGTTATGTATGGCATCTTCAGTTACCTCCAACAAAACCAAGGTTAATTAAATAATTGTTCTATTCATATCCACCCGTTATTGGTAGCTTAAGCATATATAGCTGGGTTGTATGTTTTATTGCATCGCATTATTATATCCTTTTGCTTGTTTCATATGTACAAATTTCCCATAATTTCTGATGGTTTAGTGTCCCGTACTTACACCGCGATTCTAAGAATCTTCATCCAACTGACGAGATTGGGGATCAAATGTTAACAAGACTTAGTAACACGGTTACGACAATGTAAATTTCTTGAATGACCAATCATACGTCCCTAGTCTACCAACTCTACACACAATCGATTTAATAAATGTTTCCATACTAGTGTCGACTCACGAAATTACTCCGACTCAAGTATTTCAGTGATAATAGTGTGTCATGCAATGGAAATTCTACTTAGGACTACAATCAATTGTAGTAAGAACTGTTCTGAACAGCGGGGCTCAAGAAACTGTGCTACACTCTAAAACATGAAAGCCATACCAGTATATCGCAAGGTCGACAGTAAAGACTTTGTATGCGCTAAAATATTTTCCATCACGCTATATAGCTTTGCTTTAGATACCACCATTTCCAGCCTAATCTGCGCCAATATTCGCGTTATCCTGCTGTAGTGGTATCAATGTGGCAATGACGTTTTTTTAACGGCATACGGATATCACCACTCACAGGCGCCGTGCCTGAAACTATAGACGTCTAGGACCTGCATTGATAGAGGGAACTAATGTATTTGGCTTTGAAATGATCTCTATATACAGCCAATTCCGTCCAATTTGTCATGTCCATTTATAATGTACAAGTATGACAGTATTGGAATATTGTAGTAGAACTATGGGCGGTGTTGGTGTTAAGAATCTTAAGGCTCGTTTACATTTATCAGAGTTCGGTTAATGAAGTCAACTGTGATAAACAAACACAAGACAAGATTTATTTCAGAATTGCAGGCTTCATGACTCAGAGAACATATATACAGGCCCTCCAACCGATATATAGATGTTAACAAATTTGTTTCACTTTTTTTTTTACAATGGCAAATTTAATGCAAGGAAGATTAACATATATTAGTACAGACAGGGTTTCATTTGTCAACAGTTGAATTTTTATTTTGATAAATAAAATTTGATATAGTGTAGACGAACAATTACACCATTCCCTCTCAGAATTCTCTATCTCCTAGAATAATCCCAGCATGTCCATTATTTCCCTATATGGGGCTGGACTGTGACTGGTTCTATTATTACGTAATCTTACGTCGAACGTTATTGTGCTATATTGCACCTCTGGCAAACACACGGACGCCTTTCAATATACCATAATTGATTCCCCCCAGCGGGGGATTTAAAGCCCGGAAGATGGGGAGGGGTGTAGGAAGGGGGAGGGGTGGTGTTATATAGGTGGGACAGGACATACGTTCATCAGATGATATGATATGTTAGCCTCGAGGACAGTCTGACCAATCTCGTAAATCTTCATAGTTTTTGTTCCTGTATCCAAAATCACAAACGAATTTATACATGCATTTTTTGTTTGTTATTGAATTTATTTAGAAGTAGCCAAATACAATGGCATACGCACTTATAAAAAAAACCCACACCGATAAATTATGTAGCATAGACATCCATTGCAGAAATTTGAGAAACGTATAATAGTGTTGTCTTGAGGCTACGATTTATTTGTATAAATCATGGGTGACATTCAAGATGTACAAGTCTATGTATATGATTGACAGGTTTGCGTTGAAGAAATTGGATCAGAAACGGAAAGCTTCTGGTAGGCAGGACGGAGGTTAGGACAAATGGGATGGACACACATCAATGAACATATGGGAGGAACACACATGAATGGAAATATAGGAGGGACACGCATCAATGGACATAAACAAAGACCCTGTATGACGCGAGATGTAGGATAACCAAGGGATAGATATCATCATGGTTTAACGCGCCAATATGTTCTTTCCGCTATGAAAACTATGGCCACAAGATTATATGCTTCAGGCACCGTTTTCTTCTTGCCTGTGTTCTAGATGATAAGGAATTGAGGCGGTCAATGTTGAATTAGAATAGTACATTACAATAATAAATGTGGGAACCTGCCTAAAAGGGAACGTATTAACCCTCTCCATGCTGAAGGAAACCAGAGATGCCATAAAGAGCTGTACCTGTGCCTAATCCAGCAGGGATAGGGTTAATGTGGAGATTTACAACGTTTTGCAAGTGGTTTAATTTAAAACAGATTTAATATTGCAGTGCCTGTAACCACAGACATATATACATTTATTAAAGGCGCACTCATAGACAACATGCATGTTTAAGTACTGTATGTTTATGGTGGGAGGAGGACCCGGAACAACTTTGTGTTTGGACTAGATCCATGAGACAAGACTGGTACAGGCGTATCTATGAGGAACACCGTGTCATTGAATTTCAGTCATCTCCGCACGTGAAATCAAGGAACAGACAGATGCTTGACATCCGGACGGAATTTGCATAAAGTTGAACTATCAACTGAAGGGACCAACTGAAGAGTCCGAAGTGCTTAACCTGGCCACGCGTATACGGAATTAATAGTAGATCTAATGTTCGGAATAGTTAGCTTTAAAATAGTTAAAAATGCAAAGTTCATGCACTTAGCATACATATAATCGCTTTTGTACCTCCAAATATCTTTTCACCGCTGAAGGATAGGTAAAATTCCATTGCAGTTTACATTTCCGGTAAAACCTGAATAATCAGTTGGTAGTGTACTGTAATATCTCAATTTTCTATAGTCTAATCGACTAAAACTTTAATAATTGAACACGGTCAAAATAACCGTTCACGACTACTGGTATCAATAAAACTACATAACTATACATATTAATAAATTAGGCAAGTGGGATATGCGCAAAATGTAACTGGTTACCCAATATATTTGTGTAGGCACATCAAATACACATACTTTCATGTAAAAATACGTTTGACCATGAAATATGTAAACAAACCCGTGAGTGTATGACTTTAAACATAGTGCAATCTTCGCAAGGTCGTGTGATTCCTGATAATAACAACAAAAACAAACGAAAATCTAAAATATATAATGGATAGTTTCAACATTGTTTTCGTTTAATTTTCATACTGACTGAAAACGGTGCACAGAGTGAAACATTCCATGCATTATGGTTCGGTGCGGTGTCGTACAGGTTCCAATTTGATATGGCACCGGTGCTCACGTGTTAATTGCCTATCATGGCACCAGTACATCATTGCATAATTTATTGTCCAAGACAAGTGCAATCCCATGCAGCCAGTTCCACAAGTGTCATTTGTTATCGTTTATCTTGGACGCCAATTACATGTTAATTAAAGTCAATAGTGATAGCGTGCCTCAACGCGACCCTTGGGATGTCAAATCAAACGTATCTCATGACACCATGTTATCCAGGAGGCAATAAACGGTGATGGCCGAGCTCTATGGAAATGGAGGGTTAACATCACCTGTTAATTAGGTGACTTGTACATGCCTGTTGGAACTATTATGCATTGATTATTTTGTCACTAAATTGTGGACTTTATAAACAAATGTTTACTTTAATTAAAAATGTTATTTTGCATCTTGTAACTTTCTCAGATACCCATTGAACCGATTTCACGAATGAAACTGAATTAAGGATTATTATTATTATTATTATTATTATAATAATATATTATTATTATTATTATTATTATTATTATTATTATTATTACTACTACTACTAGTAGTAGTACATTTTTGTGTGTGTGTGTTCATTTTGGACACTGAAAATTAATAAAGTGAGTAGTTTATTCTGGCAACCTATAGTTTTAAGAAATATTTTAAGAAATATTACAATTTACAATTACTCGGCCATCCCATTTGGCGAAGACAGTACTGTATACACAGTGACGAAATAACTGCATTTCTGAAAAGTGACTTCACTTATTCTTCGAGTAAAACTCAAAGCGACGCAAAGGACGAGTGCTTGAAAGTCGCTACTAGAATTCAGTATATATTGTTACGTCATTCGTGTCATTTAATTGCACCTTCAGGCGTGGAACGGTTACTATAACCATATCACCAAACGGCTATACTGCGCAATCTTCCGTATCGTGTAGGTTTCTTTGTCACAAATAGCCGCACGTGGTCTATATAGAGTATATATTCCAGTCAGGGGAAATAACACTATCCGGTCTTGAACGGCCATAGCATTATTGAATTTGGAAAATAATGGAAATGTCTAATACATAAATATTTGATTTCTTTAATGTATGTATTCTCTCATACCTTTTACATGGACGCATATGGTTCTTTACTAGAAACAAAATTTAAAGTACATGTCATATAACAGGAAGTAGTTTTTACCCGAGTATTCCTCGACATGAGGGATTGGAATGCCAGTGGAATACGTCATATTACCGATGAGTTTCCAAAATTCAAGCCAGGCGTAGGGCCTATTACATTTACAACTTTTCTAAATATCTAACATGACTAGCATAGGGTATCATAAATCGTGGGACGTCTTCAAAAAGTAACGTACACGTTGGGCTGACATGTAATCTTCCATGTGATGGGCTTGGCCACCCCTGTGACTAGTTACATCATCAGATAGTCACCACAGGCACAGTGTTGTATAAAATCCATTATCGCATACTTCAGTTGCGCGACAACACGAACAGTTGGAACCCTGCTATCTCCTAGATTTGAAAAAAAATACTTACCGATATTTCTTAATACACCGCCGCCAAAAATAGCGACAGTAATCAAATAACGGCATATAAAATATTCTTTTCATGTTAGCTAGTATGTTAGAGAGGGGTACAAAAAATAAGAAGTTGTAGGCGCTGAATAAATTGGCGTCGCCATGAGTTTACAGAGATGGCTTTCCTTTGGACCGCGTGTCAAAGACCCGGGTAAATATAACGCAGTGGCAATCAACTCAATAATGTCGTCCTTCTACATGTTTGAAGACCGTTTCTTGAAGCACTGGGGTCAGAGTCTAATTCCCAGGCCATTGACGCTACCTTTCCGCCAATCAGGACTCGCCGTTTGTCTCCCGGGATGTGATAAAGATGAATAGTCTCTGTTCAAACAGACCCGCTACCTGAATGCCTGCTTTGGCCCCGATAACTTACAGTATAACCACTGTGAGAGGAATCCCGTTTTGCTTAAGCTTGTCCCCCGAAGGTGCGCCATCTTAATTTGGTCGGCTCATCTCGCTGGAACTGTATGAGGTTGACAAACAGTACCTGTCTGGGTACGGAGCGAGAGACTCAGGTAACCCGATAACGCTGCTTACCTGCCTGCCAGCCCTCACCTGTATTACCCACTCGCAGACGACATGCAAGGCAAGCAGACGACATATTTCCTTTCACAAATAAGGAAATTATGAATACTGACTGTCAACTTTCATAACGTGTTGCATAGTCATAACATGACCAATCCATGAAACATTAAGTCAAAGAATTAAGAATCAAAAGTTTAATTTGTTTATGTATCCATATAAAAACATATACACACGTATATACAAAGCCATTTTCATGGAACGTGATAATAAATTCTCGATCTCGATGAGACCATGCAATCGACCATTAAAGAATAAACTCATAAATTTAATTTGAAAGGATTATGGGAAAAGTCAGCTGCTAATTTATCTCAGCAGCAAATTCAACACGCTTTCCGCTGGATAATTATTCCAGTCATGTCCACTAGAACCAGAATTTAGTACTGCTCTTAAAGTTACCCTTTGTTTGCGCTGGAATTTAATATACCCGAGTTAAGAGTCCTATTTTTAGCACAACCCCTTGGCATTACTCTCATTACAATATACTGTATACTAGCAGACGACTGTGAGCATGGGGGCGTGGTGACTGGCGGGCTTCTAACTTTCCATTGGTTAGTTTCAGTGCTCTAGGAAATTGTATAATCCTGGAACAACACCTGAGTATATCACCGATTATTGTGCCATACAATACGCTACAAAAGTGTCATTTTCCGAAGAAATATAACATTTCAATTAAAAAGACCATAATAAATAGTTCTTTAAAATTTAAGAAAGTTTGGAATCTATGTTTAATGTTGAATTCAGAAACTTCCCGTTAGTAACAACGACAAATAGACCTATATATACACTCACACACACACACGTATACATATAATAATTATATATCTGCAATGTACGTGCATATTAATTCATAACCAATGAATATTAATAATATAAGTATTCCAGTTCGATTTTTAACATTTCAAACATACTATTCAAAGTATTAATTCCATATATGGAAATAATGATTTTTATAACAATAGTGCATACATGTGAGATGTTCTGAAGTTGACTGCTATTGTTTCTAATGGAACGTTTTGATCATCGTGAAAAGTAATTAAATTCTCCAAATTCTGTTCTCCCAAGCGCAGCCGGGGCTCTGCGCACCTGTTTGAGCGCCATTTCCATCAACAGGTCACGCAGGTACCAAATTCCATCAGTCGAGCTTGGGCGCCCTCTAGTGTCACAGCGCTCCGTATCTACGTGCATGCTGAACAGTGCAGGAAAAAGACCACAGAGGGACGAGAATCCCAGGAAGTGAAGTCTGTGAGCCTCCTCTTACGAAAGATGACACACTTTTGGCAGAATGTTTGACTCAGCTGTTGTTTAAAAGTTATAGGTAAGTTTTAACAACTCTCAGATCAACAGGTGTGTGAACGATGATTATTTGTGGAACTAGCAGACCTCACTTGTCATGCGCTATAGACTCATATTCCACTCGCGACAAAACATGGCCGACTTTGTCGTCGAACAACTTTGGTCACTCGCATTACTTCCTCATACAATCGATTAAAAGTTAGTTTTCGATGCATATTTTAGCAGCTGATGTATTTATTTATAAACATTGTCACTTGTGTGTATATCTTGTTTGTTTTAACCAAACGGGCCACTTGTCACCGAGACGAGGGTGAGCGCTTGTCTGGCAGTCATGAACGAGTGGGTTTGGCCCAATTTTGCGCGAACGTGACACGGTTTCGGAGAGGATGCATTTGGGCTGTCACAGATGTGTATCAAACATGTACTGCCATATGCAGTTATTAAAACGGTCAATAAAGTTTTGAGAAAACTTGGATGGTTTTTTATTTTTTTTATCCTCGATCTCTTCTCTAATCGATAAACTGTCACCAGCTCAGAGATGTCATGTCCCAGGGCTATTTGTGAATGACCCTGGGCAGAAAGTCTTCCTTTACTGGGGAGATAGATAAGGGGACCGACCCGTATACCCGTGTACTCAGTGTAAATAATTGGCTTCAAAAGGGTATGAGTTGCATTAATGGTTCTGCCAAACTTGGGCTACCAGTTGAGTAGAAAAATGGGCTAGTTGCCTAATGAATGTCAGGAATGTTCCGTTTAAACGACAGAAGAATTTATGTGCAAGAATTTGTGTCCAGGCTAACTAAACAAAATATGCATGTCTAATGGTAAAGTATCTTCAATATAAAATACAGTTGGAATCAAAACCACTTACTTTTTAAAATCTATTTGGATTATAATATTATACAATAGGGGCCATATACGACTCTCACCAATATTTATAAACCAATCTCAGAATAGTAAAATATATGTTAACTGTATATGTTGCTGTTTCCTCCTTGAATAATCTTTTGTATTTTGGTTGAGGTAACATTTAAAATTTGTAACATGAAGATAATATGAAGATTGCAAATATAAGAAATAATACATTCATAATACATAGTCTTATGAACCATGGCAAGATTAAAATGAATCGACCATTTTCTCAAACACAAAAGTGCAATTATAAAATCGAAACTCACAGGTTGATTTAATGACGGTGGTTCAACTTTGGTATGGGGTTTGTCGTAATATGCAAGTTTTATTTTCAGATGATTCATGATTTACTGCCAATTCCAGTTGTTTCCAGCATAAGGGTTAACTGCAACAACTTTATTGATTCTAACAAGTAGAGGTGTTAACAGTTTAATAATGTATGATGTCTGACTATCTGTATATGTGTTTGATGCAAATTTGGCTGATATTTTATCTTCCAGTTTCAGATAATTTCAGATCAATAACCGAGCTTCTAGCATTGGTATATTTTAGAAAACATCTATCTAATCAATTTCAGTTAGACTTCAAACATGTGTGGGTAATGTGATTGACTAATTGGCTGATTCTAAAGATTGACATAAGCTTCATTATAATTTAAACCACTCTCACAATTATTAATCTCGGAATGATGGTTATGTTTTGATTCAATACGGTAGTCATTATTTGAAAACAGGACAGATTTTGTCTTAAGTTTGTCTTTGTCTTGCATTATGCCCTACTAGGGCTGGCTAAATATATCAATAATTGCGATTATTATCTATGGAAATAATTAGTAATGATTATCGATTTATGGATTACAAAATAAAGTTTTTATTTACTCGTAACAGACTTCCCGAAGATAGAAAGCAAGAAGCAGATCATCTGTGAGCAGTATAAAGACATTGTCAGCTTGTTAGGTACCGTAGTAGGGCTTAGTATTTTCCTATATTTCTATCGCATACATTTTCAAAATATGGATTTTTCCAATAAATTGTCATCAAAAGGCAAACATTCCTTCAGAACTGATTTGTCCATAATTAATCGATTATAGAGCTGACAATTATCAATCTTTCATGTCTGTATCAATAACCAGCCCTATACTATGCTGTTGACTAACAATCAGATTTGTGGTTTTAGATTTAAACTGAGATATTCTACCAGTTTGTTTAACAAAAATCAAGCAAAATGTTATCACATTGTGTTAATTTGACTTGGAGATATCTAATGTTGACAATTTGCATACATTTTGGTGAAAATGTCATCTCTGACATGAATTCTGATGCAACAATTATTAGTGCATGTCTCTGAGTAGTGATTTTCAATTGGTAATGGTGCTTTTAAAAACATTTTATGCAATTATTTTATTGGTGAAAGAACATCTTGATAGGAATTAAATGTTAGTATTTCTTAATGAAAAATAAACTGTTACAAATGTGCATTTTGAAGAAAATAAATCTTGTGTTTTCAGATGGATTATATGGTATGTCAAATGATATAGAGAGGTAGTATTACTAGTACGGTAATGGGTGCCATTTTGAGAATGTGGTGGCCTAGGGTTCACCAATCTGTGGCCTTTGTGTGGCCCGTGGTGAAATAAAAACTATCCTCAGTGATTGTCAACTTTGGCACAAGTTCCTATACCATACTGTCATTGTTGTAGCCATTGTGGTAGTTTCAAAATGGTCTGTATATATTGGGAAGATAACCTGAATCAGCTGTATTTTGCTCACAAGACAAGGTTGCTATAGATGTAGTCACAGTAATTTTTTTGACAATTTAATTTTGTTTGGACAATTTGGGGAAACTGTTCGCTTTTGTTGTTTACATGCCAATTACATTTGCAGATCTCATATATGGAGTTTTAAGCTTGTCTTGCAGGCCATATCTGGCTTGGAAATGTGGTGAAAGTACCACAATCCCTGAGCAGTATTTCAATAAACAGAGAACTACTGAGTACTATTATTTCTAGTCTCATGAGCCTATTTCTTATGACTGTTGGTTTGTGAGCAAATTTCTGATTTAAAATAATCCTGCTGGCGTAATCGTTCTTTAGCAATGAATGGATTAGCTCATTGTATTACTATCATTATTTTGTTTAATTGGGGTTTAGAGCCGCTTTCAAGATTCTTTCACTTATATCACGGACTGTCAGTTTAGGGCAGGAGGAAACCCGCAACATCTGCAGCGCTGAATGTTGCAGTAAACCTGCGAGCATCGGCTGGTACTGACAAGACCAA
>JAUTBT010084810.1:0-12047 GCA_032361225.1 Lepetodrilus schrolli | reverse complement strand
ACAATTATCACTATTATTGGTTGGCACTAAATGCACATGTAGGGAGGGTGTGTGTTTGTGTGAGAGAGAGAGAGAGAGAGAGAGAGAGAGAGAGAGAGAGAGAGAGAGAGAGAGAGACGGGAGAGAGACGGGAGGGCGAAAGAGGGAAAGAGGGCGAAACATATCCCCGTACCCACTCCCCTTAAATAATAGGTATGTAATGTCTCTACATTAGCTATGTAAATATAAAATAAAATTTAGCTTACATTTAACAACCAAACACAGGTGAGGATACATTTATTATATTAAATAATGTTTCTAGATATAACATCTTTACCAATAGAACGTCTTTATGTATTGATCTCGACATTGTCAGTGTAATGGTATTTCTATGATTCAAATACAATATACATTATTAATATCAGTCATTTGCAACACACACAAAAATGGAACGTTATATTAATTTCGGTATAAAATAAAACAGATATAAAGGAAATAATTATATGAAATAATGGGCTACCGTTTGAGGTCGAATAAATAAGAAAAATATACACAGTCCGCAGGTACGTCTTAACATTTTATGTAATAAATGGAAGACCGCATATATAAATGTTTTAAAAATATATTTGTTTAAATATTAAAAAAATACAACATGCCACGTAAGTTCTCTGGGAGGTGATTGGAAGGTATATGATTTTAGGAAACTATAACATTTGAATTGTCCAAAAGGTGTACCTATTTAATGTCATGTTACATATTAATATATCCATAACTAAGTAATATAAATTACCTGCGTATCATGTCGAATCAGCAGACGGAATAGGCGTGTATGTATTAGTAATTTAATTAAAGTTAAAACATACACCCAGCGTTAAAACAACATCACTTAAGTAACGTTGATTTTAATCTCGCAGACTATATTATTGACAGTAAAGTTCATAAATGATCATAAATAATTAACAAGTATTAAATCAAGTATTGTTTAGTCAAGAATTCCGTAAATTATATTATTATAAATTATGCTGGCATTGCTGTTATACGTTTAGTTATAACTGATGTACACATAATATTGATTATTTCTAAACTTGGAATGGGAACAGAGCAAGCATAATCATAGAACTTTCCATGTATGCAAATAGAATAAGTATTGTTCGTGAATGAAAAATAAATGTATTCACTATGAAAAATGTTTTTAAGTAGCCGAAATTGCTATATTCTCGGGTGTTGCAGATTCCATAAAATCTAAACTACCTATTAGAATTGTAACCAAAGATAGTAATATCACATCTTGAACATTAATACATAGTCAGAGAGAAAATGTGAAAGTGACATTTAAATAGCCAAGATACTTTTCAAATGTTATCATTTATGTCATGTCATCGTATGTTGTATTTTGTGTTACCGGTATATTGCCTCGCGAATTCATAAATATAATATTAATAAACTAAAATACCAAAATGACATTTAATTATTAGCATTATTCTGTACATCTACATAATACGACATTAGTTATTAATGAAAACATGTCAATACATGTTGCGAATTAAACAAAATAAATCTCTCGAAAATTTAATATAATTAAAAATGCATGTGAAAAGCCATGCGAAATTATTTTATACACGAGATAGAACATGGAAGGGAGTGTTGTAAAAATATTAATTAAACTTTAGTGCCTCTATATTAAACATTTGCTCTGTCAAACGCATGTTATTTGCACTCTCACGACGTCATCTTTCACACCTATCACAATTGGTATCTATATCTCTCTACGAGTATCTGTGTATTGTACCACACTGTGTATTGTACCACACTGTGTATTGTACCACGCTGTGTATTGTACCACGCTGCAAATGTTAGCATATCTTTTGCTTTTCACGCACATACGTAGGAATACTAACAATAAATGTGAACAATACACGCCGTAATCAACTAAACAATTACAATAGTATTGTGTAATGCACATACTGAAGTCACGTAGCTTTGTATATTAGTCTATTAGTCTGTGTGACACATTTTATATGTTATTAGTTTATCACCACATCTGCCTGTATGTGTAACCTAATTACGTTTACAACATGTATGCTTGAATAACAATGAAATATATTATTTGTCAAAATGCTTTCTTAATATGGAGCATCTATATATTTATGAACTATATATAATGGACTACCACCATACTATCTATATAATAACAATAGCATAATACTTTATAATAAATAATATGCAAGACAAACACAATCAGAATGTACACAAACAATTACGATTGTTTCACGACGACGTACCTGTTAAGCCGATAAAGCGCATTACTGTTGGTCTGATCCTAAACAATAGTTGCTATTGTCCTGTATCCTGTGCAATGTTTTCTAACCCGGCGGCTCACCCGAACAGACCCGAGGTCAAGCCGTGTCCGGTCATGCTGTAAGCTTGGTCAAGATAAGAGAGCCCAGGCAAATTGTGGGGGGTTGCGGACAGCCACGGTGGACTGGGAAATGTTAGGAGTAATGTACAACGCCGTCAGTGTCCAAAAGTCATTCTCCAAAAGCCAACTGTCTAGATTGTTCATTTTAATTTAGCGGCCTGCCCTAAAAATTTAGCATGAAATATATTTATTCTTGCGAGGACGACTGACGCTGTCAGGGAAGGTTGCGAAGAGATGTTGACAATGATGATGGCAGCATTGGCAATTCGCTTGTCAGACGTGCCAACGACGTTAACGGCTCGCCGTCTGTTCGCCAACGTTACTGGGAGAGATTTCTCACCGGCTGTCTGGCAGTGAGGACGACGTCCACCATTGTACTCGCTATCACCTGCCTCTCAGCCACACCCTTACAACAGTGTTGTATACCTAATGATGAATGTATACACTGTATTTCGATATGAAAAAAAAAGAACGCCCAAGAACGATTGTCCTACACCATTGGGAATGCCATCAGACTGTACAGTCTCGCTATTCTTTATTTTAAACCAAGAAACTAATCCTAAGAGTTATCCATTTAAATACTGGTGTGTATAATTGGAAATAGTGCGCATGTTATATGTTTTATTCATACGTAGTCCATCTCCAGTTGTATACATAAAAACTGTTCTACGACCGATTCTTTTCAAAGCAGCAGATATAAATTAAAACATTGAGGAAGCTACGTCTTAATGGTCGTTTGTTAACAAATACGAAAAGTGTGCTGAGAGCTGAAATTCCCAGTCATCGATCTCTGTTTGTTAGTGAGCTCAGGGATTTTTCATCTATAATTCTCATTGTCAGCCGAAGCAGCTACGCTACAGTGCAATTATAACCTGCTCTGGCATCATTCAGGGGCTTGGCTTCGTCTTCTGTTCCCTGAGCACTTTTTTTCTCCATCTTTGATAAGTCTTCTTCAAACAATTCCGTGTTTCCAAAAATCCCCCGAGAAAGCTTTCCAAAGTTCGGTTGCGTTATCTGGTCCGCGAACATCATTGGTTCAAAAGTTTTTAAAGTTTCACTTCTTACAGCACCTGTGACAATTCTCATTTGCTTTAAGTTTGAGATCATAGATTATGTCTTTTAGAAAATGGGTACCAGCATACCCCTTGAACTGTTTAAGATTGTGATATTCAAGTACTAAATGTTAGACGAGTGGGTTGGTGTTGGCTAGCTATGAATTGGCCGTAACAACTTGTAAGCCGAAATATTACTGAACATATATTTTTCTAGACTTGATATACACATTTTTCATCACACAGGTCATGAATAATCATTATGTACTTCGTTGCCCAGCTGTTTTTTTAAAGTTTATCTCAGGGCAGTTTCACTTCATTATTTAGCTACCGTGCAATTTAATAAATTAATGAAATGATCATGAATCCGCTGGAACATTAGACGTGAGGTGAATACTGCATTAACTGTTTTCTTCTTCCCGAAACAAAACAAATGCAAATTATTTATAAGAAATGGACCCAGAATTCTCATAGATCACAATTAAAACTATACTTTAACAGCTTTCATTGAACCTTGGGTCACAAATTAGATGAATGTCGGGTAACTCTGCATTGAAAAAGCCACATGTGTTGGCCGTACAATTACTAGCAGGCATTTACATGCAGGCCAGCACTGACGTCTTCCAATTACAGTAAGAACCGGCGAATAAAAGAGGGGGTGTGTTAGACTGTTAGTCGCTGTGTCATTAAGGCTGCATGGTTATCAGTTCAATTTTACTACCTTAAAAACGAGGGTCTGTTCGTCTAGTTGACGCTCAAATAACACCCTTTGCTCGCGGTGCTTGAACACATTCTGGAGACAGGTGACTGGACCGTTGAGCAAATGACCACGGTATGGCTGAACTTCTTGCGATAATTGTCAATTTTATTCACAAGGTTTTCCAAGGATTCGATTATAAATAAATTGGTACCAGTGGTCACGAAATGCTGTATTTCCCTTTCTTCGGATCACCGGAAGTGATTAATAGAAAAAGACAATCCAACCACAATGGTTTTGACAATCATATGCAATGCAGGATCTAATACTTTATTTACAACGTACGAGGATATGAAGATATAATGAAGTAAACAATGCAATGCCAGGAAACATCCGGTATATCTCTTCCGGTGACATCATACGCCCGGCTTCCGTGGTTGGTTAGTAGAAAGATACGTTGTTTCTGTTCGACTAAGACCGTCTGCTATATCAGCTTCGCTGGACGCAGACGTTAAACTTCAACTCTTACATGGCAAGGTTCGACTAAGTCGGCTAAGAAGAATAAAGATACCAAGTGCGTTTGATATTGCTCAGAGTATAATTATTAGGGCAATTCGGGTTCTAATGTCGTCTCTTAGAACAAATTGAACTTCAACGCTGTTTCCAACAGTAACACGATGTTCAATTCGGGTAGGTCTAATATCATAATATCCTGTTGGTAAGAGAACCACTATCGGGTCAAATCAGGCGCTTCTTTTATGAAGCGCGCAGTGATCGTTTTTTTCTGTTGCTGGAAATCATGTTTTTGCACAATAAATAGTCATGATAAGTCTACAATTACCGATATATTGCTTTTGATTTCTGATTGGTGTTGCAGTTGACTGGCTATACGAGTAATACTGCCGACCTTTGGCTTATTACATGAGCGAATATGACATATTTCCTGCCTATAACCCAGAACGAAAAACTATCTCGAATACTCGAATACCACCGGAAGATCAAGTTTTAATCAAATAACAACCACTACACTGTCTGCTTCTAGGTTTCCTCAATGTTGAACACGACCAAACCTATCTTCCGTTGAGATGAGTTTGTCCCCTTGAACGTCTCCTAAACAAGCATGATGTTTGTCCGTCGTGTCTCCGTCTATAGATAGTTCGCCGACACACACCACTAAGCAGATGCTGAATGCCATGTATCAAGGGATTGCCACATGCTCTGATAGAAATGATACTTTAAAGTAGTCCGTGATTGATGGAAGATTTGCAATGACCACTCTGTCGCTAACGCACGTACGTCCTTGGGTGTAGAGCTAAACAATAGTGACGACACCACCACACTGGCTATATTTCTTGACCTTATATGTTCGGGAGATTGCACACATTTCAACAACTTTGGGGAAATAATTATCATTCTTTATATATGTGCTTATATGAACGCATAGAAATTTGCTTTTTGTTTCTTCTAAATTTACATTTGTAATTTTGAATTTTTCCCTGCTACCAATTTCAATGCAACTCTGTATGCCTCTAATCAAGAAATGTATTTTAGACATGAAATCTTTGCAAATTTATAGATTTGAGCAAATGTTGGACATACGAACAGGTATTAGTCATGTGTCGCAATCTCAGCCAAAGTCGCAATCTATACCACGGTATACAGCTATATAAGTGTACGACATTTATCCAATGCTTCTTTATGCTATCCATATCGAAAGTAACAAGTTCATATGTCTTCACATCGTTCATGTGTTGCCAAATGAAAGTTAAGTGCAAAAGGATAATACCGGTGCGTTTAATAGACACGTGGTAAAATTACTAAAGGCCATTATATACTATGCGATTTTTATCGCCGCAACATTGTTCCTGCGATATTTGTTGCCAAGTGTATAGTGAACAATCGCTCGTCTCCCATGCGTTGAGACGACGAAATTGAGATTGCCTTGAATAGGAACATGTTCTATTCCGTATACGGTCTCATATAATGTATAGCAAAGTGTTGCGGGGACAAATATTGCCTCAAGTTATGGGAACATTGTTGACGCGACAGAGATCGCCTAGTCTATAATGGCGTTTACTCTTGATATGTATTAAAACTTTAATATGATTAGACACAAATCCACATTGCTGAATTGGGTCATAAACTCTAAGGTAATAATTTATTAAAATGAAGAGCTTACAATGCAATAGAAAACAATATACGTGTGAAAAGAAATCGTACGTTTATTTTTTCATACATCTGCGTTTGATTCGTAGACGAGAAATAAAGCGATATTAGGCATATAACATGTTCATGTAGTTGGATTGCGCTGATTTAAACCAATGTGTAATGCAGAGTGATTGAGATAGTACATAAATGCTTAAAGCCAAGTCGCATTAGTACACTTAGACCAACTTTATATATTAAAATATTTCTGAAATGGCATATTATTTCATTTGGATCATTTGTCTCCATCATCTCTTGATGTGCTATCCACAGATAACGGCAGATAATAGGAATATCAAATGTGTTCATGCATTTTAATTAGGTAATACTAGTCTTGAATAGTTTATTAAAAAATGAATACTAGTATGAGCCCCTCTTACATTGAACCACACCAGCATTTGCTCCTTGGACCACGTGTCATCAGTAGGTAATACGGTTCGGCGGTTAGAGTGCACGTAACTCCCCCCGTCGTGCGAACAGAACAAAATGGCTATCTATACTGAGCGATATTAATATAATAGGCCATACATTGGAGTGTACTCAGTGGATGGCAAGTGATAATGACATAATAGTCCTTAATATCAAATTACTTTCTAGGCTACTATATCTAGAATGTCTCGCTTGTCAATACAAAATATGAAAACGAAAAAGTAAATACTAGTACATTGATTGCCCTTAAAGTTATTTAATTTAGGATATGTACACTATACTATTGGGATATAAACATGTATTTTAATCAGAGTGGCTGAATATGGTTAACTTATGCAATGCATTAAATATCCATTGTTAGGGAAACAAATGCGCATGTATATTTCCCGCAAACAATGCTTCCTGTACTATAACACCGGGATATCTTTGATGCGCAGTCATCTATGCACTTTAACTGCTTATATCTTGCTGTGTATATGTGCAAATATCGTATCAATGTATGTAAATAAAGTGTAGTATTTCATAGTTGGTAAACGTTTTCCATGCTAGGACACTAGGTATCTGACTCATGTGTACCCGGAAATACAACCGTGTATAGACATCCATTGTCGGGTACGTACGAATACGATAATAAAAATCCAACCATCATTAATTCTCGATGAATCATATTAAATCTTTGTAGCTAATCAAGTTTAACTCGGAAACCTGTAACACTCGTAGAGCATTATAACGAAATAAACACTCCGTGTAATTATGACCGGTTTAAACATGTCAGAAAAGACTGTCATCCAGAAGTGTAGTAGTAGTAGTAGTAGTAGTAGTAGTAGTAGTAGTAGTAGTAGTACCGTATTTTCCTGCATGGTTAAAAGGTATTCTTTTAAGGTGATGCGGGCTATCTACCGCTGCGGGCTATCTGACGGTTTACACAATTAAAATAAACTTGCCCAGGTTCTTGCAAGAATCCATACTGGGTTTTCTCGACTAATGACTAGTAAGCTGTTGTAACATGCTTTCAATGAAATAATATACTAATAACAGCGAATATACAATCGGTCCTTACAAAGCAAATCTTAAATGAAGACAAATCAAGACAATGCTCGTCCATATTACGTGATCGTGGCTTCGTCTCTTGTTTTCGAGTTATATGCCGCGGGCGTAGTAGTAGTAGTAGTAGTAGTAGTAGTAGTAATAGTAGTAGTAGTAGTAGTAGTAGTAGTAGAAGTAGTAGTAGGAGTAGCGGACACACTGTAGCCGTAGCAATATCAGCAATAACAGTTGCAATAATAATAGCATCGGTAGCAGTAGCAGAATACTGTATATAGCACTGTTGTATCAGTCAGGGTATAAATCTGTGACTTCATGACAATACATGTACGTATGTTCTGAATGCTCTTTCCTTCTTTACACGTTGACATGTCTGCACTTGTAGGACAATTCGAGCGAGTGCACGGACACACTACATAAGATGATGCCAATGCACTAATAGAAGAAACAACTCGTGCAAAGATACTTAACCAATACCCTGTAGTAACATACATTTATAGACCCTCATCATCAATGTTACACTGTGTCATCGTTGACGAATGTTCCAATTCAAATCATAATACTGATCGCTGTATAATTTAACACTAACATTGAAACGTCTAATGTCATCAGTATTATATACAAATCGGCGACGGAAACATTAAATATGTGTTAAAATACATTAATGATAGCATTAAAATGCATCTAACACATCAGCAGAACAGAGTGCGGTGATGATATAACAATGAAGGCAATGTTCACATTATAAACTACTGAATGCTGAGCATTACTTCATATATATATGTAAAGTGTACGAGTCCCACACATTTCTACAATGCCAATGGAAACGGCCATGTTTCAAACCGTCGCTCGTAAACGTATTAAACTATATCGTACTTGAAATCGTTAGTTTCGCCTATTTCAAGCACGTCAGAAATGTCACACTACACTAAAGGGGACTGCGACAGGTTATTGGAGATGATGCTATGATAGCAGGTAATTTAGACAGGTGTGTACCGCTGAATGTTACAGCAATTAGACAGAGACGAATAAATGTTGCGTCTTTTCAAAGAGATCGCCGGATAGCATTCAAGCGACCGTTTTCCCCATGTAAGTAAAACTTTCTTCACGGTCGGGTGCCCCCACAGCGTGTGGTTTTATAGGATTGAATATTTCACATTGTGAACGGCAGTGACTTGATCTTGCGCTGGCTTTACATAATATAATTGGGATTGTGAAAGAAGCGCCCTTGGAAATCTGGCCGGCGCGTCTGGTGGGATGGGGACATGGCTTCAGACGTATACGCATGCCGCCATACCCACGGCCTTGTAACAAAGCGACATTAATGGGCTTGAAACACGATAGGGCGGGATTGTTCCTAAGATCCACACAAATTGTTTCCATTATCAACAGCAACAATGGCGGTATTGAAATACGACTATGGACGGTTTGTCCGTTGCGGAGGTTTGGGCTTTTCACTACTTTACCACATCCGGGCAACTGATGAGACTACCCCTTATTATAGGTGTTTTCCAACCACCGTTGGACACGCCTGGTTTGCACCAACAGGCCACAGCAACCTGTTCAACTGAAGCGCGCTGCTCGCTCAAAGCCTTAAAATCACACGTTCAATACGAAATGGAGACAGAGATCTGGCGGTTCTTGAATGGACATAATGGCAGACGACCCTGGCAGACGACAATCCCGCTGTGCGCGCGACGTTTTATTATATACAAATTCTCCCTACACCGAACTGAGAAAGGCTCCTTACATCGCCATATAGGAATCTATAATTAATTTCAAGTAGGGGTTGGACTGATGAGCTATCTTATACTGAAAATCGTCGCTGGTTTCGATGTTTTTTCCAGATATGCTTTATATCGCCTCTGGGTAATCGCGAAAAATATCTTAACTACGCTGAAATGGTGTTTAAGTGAAGCAGTGATCTAAAACACAAATGCGCAAGAATGTTTCCATTGTTACTCAACGTCCAAATGGCGCGTCACACGAGCCCGAGCCGGAGGCTGCTCAATCTTCCGGCAATCTCGTAAAATGTGACCATTTTAAAATGAATTTTTGTTCAGTTGGGTTTAGCGTCATCTGGAGATAGTGAACACACATATGAAGGTTTCGTTCCACTGGACATGTTAAGGGGTTTCAATCTCTTTATTGCTGCGATATTCTTGTTTTATTACGTTCTAAGTGTCATGCCAGAAGAAATATGTGAGAAAACATGCGATGAGTGACAGGTAAATGAATGGTATTATTGATTCAATGTAATAAACACGCATATTTTTAATAGAGACAGGCTATTTTTCTGGACGAATTAAATTAGGAGCTTTTTTATTGATTGTATTGTAGTCAGTTGTCTTCTGTGAATGCATACTTAACCAATATACGCAATGCACTGCTATCTTAACTCACTGTAGGTGCCCACGTTCTTTATTATACACATGTAAATGGGGTTTAGGACTTGGTCATCATTAATAGGATTAGGAACAAGATTCAGTATAGAAAGGCTTATAATATAAATTAATTAGTCTTATGAAATAATGCTAGAAAGTCGACTGGTGGGATCTACATTTGGATTAGTCTGCGCAAATATACACAAATCAACCGATATACCTACCTACATACATACCACCCAGACACAGATATACCACCCAGACACATACATACCTACTACATACCACCCAGACAACGTCATACCTACTTGCCACCAACTTGACCAAACACCAATGTGTGGCCGACATACCATTTACAGCCACCTCTCCCTGTGTCACCGGCATATCCACTACATATCACATATTTCTACCTAGAGCCTACATACATACCACCCACATACCCAGTGCTACCGACATATCACTGGATACCATCCACCCGTAGTCGCCGACATACCCAGTACACTTGTTTCCGTAACCGTTCCTGAATTAATTATACATGGTGATGTAACGAGCAGAAAGGATTTAGCGATGACAAATTATTATTTCATACTATTAGTCTCATCCTGGTCCCCCTTTAAAAAGATCTCGTATCCACAACGAGACTATAACCCACTCGTACATCCACTGTCGCTAAACGTATTCGAGGCTACTTTCGAAAGTGATATTGATACGAGTGCTATGAAACTGTGCATAGGATGCTAACTATTTTATGGCTAACTATTTTATGGCTTACTCAACTCCGTATATCCAAAGATTTACCCCATTGTGCTAAAAATAAGTACAGTTATTCTGTACAGAGTTATATTATATCATTATAAACAATTTCATGGTCGAGTGAAAAATCTCGTGCGGCACGTGTCAGCATACGGGTATTTAATCTGCTGTCACGGCGGTGATGGTACTGGGATTTGTAGTACCGAAATTGCATGCATATTGCACGTGCATCTACACTGACAGCCGGTATCATCGACATCTGCATGTTTATACTACGATGATTGAATTCAACTTTCCTTCAAAACGGGTTTTCTTTATACATTCATTATATTCCGCATGTTAAAATGAATCAATTTTAATATGGAATCTACAATGTTATAATTGTTCCACGTACATTATTTAGCACTGGAATAGCATTGGACGCTATAACTTCATTATTATCTACACACACACACACACACACACACACACACACACACACACACACACACATAAACGAGTCTTATTGTGATCATCTTACTTATGAATACAAGAACTCGTGACACAAAGGACTGTTTAAACTTCATTTACTTCCTGGGTTCCGTTCCACAGAACAATCGTAGCGCTACGAGAGTCGTAAGTCTATGTTAACGTACCGGCGTTACGACTCTCGTAGAACTACGGATTTTCTGTGGAACTCTTATTATGGCTGCCGTTAGCATCTTTTCTCGTGTAAAATTTCACCATGAAACTTTGGAGGTGTTATTGCAATCAAGCGGACGGTTCCGGTGGATTTCACTGAAGCTTTACTTCTTGATATGGGATCAATGACTTCCGCAAGCAGCGGGCAATCCCGCGGAGTTACCTTCTAGGACTCTGTTGTAGGACTTCAGATGATCACCGGATATACTCACACGAAGCCAATAAAATGCCATAAACGGGGGACAAACATATCATTTCGTTGTAATATGAAGATGTCATTTCGTTGTAAAGTGACAAATTATGAGTACCAAAGACAAAGAAGTTTATATATATATATATATATATATATATATATATATGGAAATTTTTATCGTTAACACGACTGACCTAAAAGTATTAATGAT
>JAUTBT010084809.1:0-12047 GCA_032361225.1 Lepetodrilus schrolli | reverse complement strand
TACAGACATCGCATCCTATCAATATCGCGTCAGAAAGGTAACTTTCGCGAACATTGATGCCGGGCCCCCGGGGTGGGTCGCGAAAGTTACCTGTAGAGTGGCAATGCAGATAGCATCCTTGGTCTTGTCAGTACCAGCCGGTGCTCGCAGGTTTACTGCAACATGCAGCGCTACGGATGTTACGGGTTTCTTCCTGCCCTAAACTGACAAGTCGTTATATAAGTGAAAGATTCTTGAAAGCGACTCTAAACCCCAATTTAAAAATAAAAAATAAAAATTAAAAAAAGTACGTGGAAATATGAAATAGTACAAATTTCAAACTAATTATGTGTATATATAATAATTAAATATAAATTTAAACTTTCTTCCTGGTCTAATACATGTTTAAATCAACACAAATTAAAGTAAACATTTGACGTAACGTATTATAGCCACTTGGGAACAATAAACTATCTACTACGCAATATGTAAACGTGTTTCTGACCGAATTGTTTTGTTTTTAGATAACGACGGCCTTACGATAATTTCTATGACCTTATCCATAAGAAACTGCGCTGGAAGCTTCTGGGAATATTGCCAAAACAAGAGTTATTTCCCAATTGACATATTTTCGAGATACTGTGTGATAAGAAATGGTTTTCTGTGTCAAAATTGCATGTAATTACATGTTAATTACGTGAACGAGTCACGTGGTTGGCTAACTGATGTTAAATTACAAGAACAGCCTGATTGCTATGTGTGCTGTTTTTTGTTTGTTTGTTTGAACCCGAAGGTATGGTTATAAGTAATGTTTTTCATTAATACTTTTAATTACTAAATTCGTTCTTTTAGTCATGCAATCCGTGTCATGATGTGCACATATTATGGCCTTGCCTCCATGCTATTATTAACAACCAGTCTGAATGGTAGTTAATAACAACTCACAACTCAACGATGAACTACTACTACTACTACTACTACTACTACTACTACTACTACTACTACTACTACTACTACTACTACTACTACTGCTAGTACTACTACTACTACTACTACTACTAATCATAATAATAGTAATAGTAGTAGTAGTAATAATAACTACTACTACTACTAATAATAATAATAACTACTACTACTACTAATAATAATAATAATAACTACTACTACTACTACTACTACTACTACTACTACTAATAATAATAATAATAATAATAATAATAACAACAACTACAATAAAGTAGACATTCGCAAACATATTAAAGTTTTGTTGAAATATTTTATTAGAAATCAAACTTCCAAACCACATAATCCACAAACAGTTGCCTTATATGTTAATTTCCATATTCATAGATTCAAACCTATGACCAATGGCTAGAGTTGAGAAATTTGTCTCACAACATACCGTAGTCCCCCAATGGCATTCATTCACAGGCGATAGGTCATGATATAATAGTACATGCACTATGGAACATTGTTGGTGGGAAATAAACACGTATGGCAATAGCATGACTACAACCAAAAGGCCTCCATCACAGTCTTTTAAGCAACGTTACAAACCATGAAGATGGATAGAAATGACGCGAAGAAGTTGCTATCTGAAAATATGTGTCATTAAGCGACCCGTAGTAATCGGCGCAGATGACAGCATTCAACAACCAATGAGTCACTGGGTCTACAGGTGGGTCTCGAACGTCACGACCCTCAATCAGTTATACATGAATATATTTCAAATTGAATACAATGTATACAGTACTTGTATATTCAAAATAAATATTGACATTTTCTTATATTGACCCATATATAGATAGATGTGCATCTATATTGATGTAATACTGAGTTATGGCGGTAATGGGTTAGCGTTATTGTAATAATGAACAAAGTACGTCCATGACTCCCCAATGAGCAATTTAATGTAAGAATAGAACACAGACATGTCGTAATGACAATATAATTTAGTTCTCTACGATCAGTATGTTGAAAGGCCATATGGACTTCTTCTAATAGAAATGTTGGTACATTCATATGACATTAGCATTCACAATTAATCATAGGACGATGCTTTTCATCTAATGTACATTGATATTTGAAGATCTATCGCAATATATATTAATAAGTAATCATCATGTCATTCATTTATAAATGAGGATTATGTTCTTAATGTGATTATTAGAGCTTAATATAACTATCAGGAACAATAAAGTTCCTCATAACCCAGTCCATTTTATGAAGGTCCCATCTGAGAGAGAACATTCGACTTTGGTCTAATTGTTAATTTTAAGAATACAAATCTGGTTGTGAGCCGTTTTATACATAAGAAATGCATTATATTTTTCTATTTACATTTAGGTGTTTTAAAAAGGTGTTCCAAGTCAATATTGGAGAACGTGGGCAATGGCACCTATGCATGTTGGGATTATTATGCCATTTTACATTACTTCCGCGATAATTTAATAAATTATGGTGGGAGAAGAACCCCGAATGGACAATTACAGAATGTTTTACTGTGAGACTATTTTATAGACATTTACATGCGTTTGTATGAATATACACAGACACACACTTTAACTTATGGATGGGCTTAGTAGAATTATATTAAAAAATAATCTTTTCAAGAAGAACTATGTCTCATGACATGTATGGCAACATCAAGCTGATAAACATCCTTCTTTTTATTTTTATGTATTTATTGAATTGAGGATTCAAGATTATTTCACATAACGATCACGGCTTGTCAATTTAGGGCAGGAGGAAACCCGCAGCAGCATCCGATCTTGCCTAGGCCAGGTGATCTCGACTAACTGATCTCGACTTGCTCGATAGATAAGAATAGCCACCCTTCCATGGGGGGAGATGCAACATCCGTAGCGCTTAATGTCAATGATGATAACTGCATTGCCACGGTAAAGACTCTGCATCCTATAATGATCGCGTCAGAAAGGTAACTTTTGCACCACTTTCGAGAACATTGATCACGGACCCCCTGGACGGGATTTGAACCCGGGGTGGGGGCTGGGGGTTGGTGGGCTTTGGCTCCAAAGACCAAAGTTCTACTATTGTGCTACAATCCGCCCTCCCGTTAAACTACTACGAGGTGCGACTTCACATCAACGAATATAAATAATATATCCGTGGCAGTGGTGACAATCATGGAGTGGTTATAAACATTACGTAATATCTGTGTGACTGTTTTCGGCATATTAACATGTGTTATTCTTCAATCTATAATTATTGTCAGAACCAAACTGTTCCATGTCCCTTTCCAAATGATACTTATAGACAGGTGATTTGGAGATAGAACAATCTGACATCACTACATGTATATTGTGAGAACACTGAAGGCCACTGTTCTCTCAAAATGCTATACTCAGCGAAATTAATTAAGGTCCAATAACCTTTGTGTACATATACAATTAGCTTTATATTATTTTTATAACGAAGAATTTCCAAACGTCATGATCAGGTTCCAGGCACTCTTCAAGCACTTGCAGACACATTGGAAGAATAATGACACCATATTCCGCATGCAGATTTCCAATATTTAATAGAAAAACCTACCCACAAAATATTTGCCGGCCATTAATTTATTTTGTTGTGTATATTTCAAGGTAAAGGAGAAATTTGATATGCTAGCTTGATGAAGAGTTATGCACTATGCCTATGGAACTAAAATATTATTGCTTTAGATTTTTTTAGAAAAACAAAGAAAAATAAAACAAAACAAACAGAAATATGCATTTTTACGGAAAACCAACAAGATATATCTATATCTATATCTATATATATAATTTTTGTTAATGGGTATAGATTGTTTATGTCCCAATATATGTATAAATAAAATTTCACAGCGGTAGACCGACACGTTTTATAAATAAGCATAAGAAAAACTTCAATCGCCATTTTCTCAAAACCAGTGTACATAGTCGGATGATAAACCAACCTGGTTTTCACGTGACGGATTGTGTATAGATACTGGTAATTTTGGTTTATTGCCACGGCACCATTGCCTTGGTTCTAGCGATTGTACATTGAACAACATACTGGCAGACCTACTCAATGTAAAACCAACAACTCGCCCTGTACAGATGGATTAGATGTTGGCGTGTTCAGATCGGGCTAATGCTACAAAGATCGGATTATCAACATCAAATAAAGTACACTATGCCATAAAGGGGTGTCTGCATTGGAAATACGTTTTATTACCACCAGACATTGTGTTATTACTGACAGTGCACTAATGATTAAATCCTGATCAACAAGGTGTACTGACAACAGTCGGTGTCCTGAGTCATAACCGACGGGCACCTTCATTATATTATAGAAGTAGTGTATGATTTTAAAGTGGCAATACTTTCTTTGCATGCATTATTACACATAATTTTGCTAATTCTTTTCTACATAATAATAATAATAATAATAATAATAATAATAATAATAAATATTACTAACTAGGATTACATTAAAAAAAATATAATTCTACCAAAAAATATGTAACCGTGTATTGCTAAAATGACAACAGTCCTCTGTTCTAAATATAATATATTTGTTGGCTCTAAATATATAGACATATCCGCTTATATTTGCGCGGACGGTCACTTTATTGTGAAAACAAATGGTAATGGGACACTGGGAGGGAATTCGCACATAAAACTGACGTAAGTGTAAGGATGCTGTTAACCATTTTCAGAGGCTAGGTGTAATTAATTACGAAAAATCTAGATTAGTAAACAAAATCAGAAATACAAATAATTTCTAGGGGAAAGATATGCAAAGATGACTGCCATTTTAAACCATGTCAAAGGTCTATGAAGTCTTATCTGGTATAATGTTGTATTTGAATTAAAATTAAAATATTTATTAAACTATTGAAGCTAAAGAAATAATTTGGTACTCTAAACATATCATTATTTTCCCCAAGTAAAGAATATGATTGAAGGACATGATCCAAATAGTCCATAAATGCACAAATTAAAGCATACCAAGCGAAACACTTTATTAAATTCATTAATAGTGCAAGCGTCGTAAAGCTCTTTCTATTTAAAACTAGACTTGATAAAACTGCAATACCTCACAGTTAATTAACTATTGTTAAACTGTAGGCAAGTGATGGTTCTCTATATTAAAAACAGCCACCGTTATTCTATTGTAAAACTAATCAGGAAGAAATGCTAGACTCAATGTTTTATGAAACTACATTTGAGCATTAAATTATGCATTCATTACTTTTGAATAAAATAGGAGGAAATCTACTCAAAGTCAAAGAAAATGGCATGGATCGTTTGTAACGAAATATTTTATAGTCTGTGATATTTCATGTTTGAGAATAGCGCTGAATTGAATAGTACATTTGTTTTGGTAATATTTCAATAAAGAAGCAGTCGATGTATGTATAGGCCCTACTAGTATTTCATGTAAGAAATGAAAGAAATCTGAAAGCGGCTCTAAACCCCAATGAAAAACAAAATAACAATCAATGTACGATATTTAAGTAAGACTACCGTTTTCACATGTATGTACACTATACGGTGATTCAACGTTCCTAAATCTGGCGATTCAACCTCCTAAAGATTGATTTCTAAATAAATATACACATGCGTACATTAATAATATAGGTTAATCAACCATACAACGACTATGCAAATGCGTGCCTTTACCTTTCGTGAAAACATTAGTAAATCATAAGACAGGATACATTCGATAATTTATTGAAATTTCATGTTTATATATTCATATTTTATAGCGTTTAGTACTAATAACTCAAAGGTGCAAGCACAATTCCGAGGCACGGTGATCCCACTCGTACGACAACCTGATATTCAATTCATAATGTCCAGTTTGGAGAAAACAAACAATAAATCATCCACAAAGTAACTGGCCAACACGGGGATATCAAAGGCAAGTGAAATGAATCGTGCATCCTTCAACGATCGACAAGGCAACATCCGAGAAGGGGCATATGGAGAGAAGCGGTTTGAATACATCTCTTTGCCGTGGTTTCGTGGTCGTAAAAACACACAACAATGTACAGTAATTGACCGAGAATTTTCTTTTCTTTCAATTCGTACAAATCTGTCTCTAATTGGCGACGGGAGGTTTTTCTTCTTCCGAAAAATGCCACTAGCCAATTTAATTAGCGTTATTTCCGAAATTTATTTCTTTGAGCAACATCTTAATTACACTAGTATATTTTCACTTTAAACGGGGTTGTTGATTTCTGACAATGAGAGTTGAAGAATCCCAAGAATGTACTTTGATATCACGGCATTCATGTAAAGTGTGAATAGAAACGTTTGTCATTGAACATGTTTTTATCTATTTATTCATTGAACATGATAAATGATATACCAGGTATAATATTTTAATGGATGATCTACAGTACTGGAGTTGCTGGAGATAATAAAAAAAGGTGAGGAGGAACCAAGCTACTAGCAGTTATATACAGTTGAGCGAAGCAATTTTAATGCTAGTGCTTGTGGTAAAATTTATTCACAAAAAAATGTTACCACTAAATCGTTGTCATCTATGAAACGTGTTTAGATTCAAAGTTAAGGGAAAAGGTAGATGTATATAAAATGTGTAAATGAATAAGAACATATCGATATGTTTGTCTATATTAATGCAACGCCAATTGACTTGAATAAAAATTGAGAATGAAACATAACATATATGTATTTTTGTGTATTTTTTTTTTTGTAGTCAGAATGATCGATATGAACTCAAAATTGACTCAATTTCCTGTAAAAATAAATATTCTTATCAAATGTAATAAATTCTGATATAAAAAAAAGCCTGTGGAATTTAGAGCACTCGAACATATTATCTATAGTACATGCATATTGAATTTGAAGGATATGTCAGTATTCAGTGTGAAAATTATACGTACTTCAATAAACAAATTATACACATCCAAAAAAGTATGGTAACACCCAATATGTGAAACATAATAGTGCGTTCATATAGTAGTATTAAATAACTTATGTGATACAAGTGGGAACAAATAGGAATAGTCATACATACACATCTACCAGTCTACCACAGTGATTTCCAATGGAAATAAATATCAGAATGATGTAAGAATGAAAATTAATATATACAGAAGTCATCATGTTGATTGGAAAGTAATTTTGGTTGTGGTATTTGGATGAAGTTTCTTGTAAGCAGAACATAAAAAAAAGTGTTGGAAATTGTAAAGGCATACAATCACGGGTTTGTTTACATATTTCATGGTCAAACATATTTTTATATGAAAATATGTACATTTGATGTGTCTACAAAAGTATATTGGGTAACCAGCTACATTTTCTGCATATCCCACTGGTGTTCAATCTATTCATATTTTATTATTTTTTAATATGTATAGTTACGCAACTTTGTTGGTACCAGTGGTTGTGAAATGTTATTCTGACCATGTTCAATGATTAGAGTTACCTCCCTTAGTCTATTAGACTATAGAAAATTGAGATATTACAGTACATTACCAACTGATTATTCAGGTTTTACCGTAAATGTAAACTGCAATTGAATTTTACCTATCCTACAGCGGTGAAAAGATATTTAGAGGTACAAAAGCGATTATATGAATGCATCTATAACTCCAATTCAGTCCAAGATGACAACTTAATCTGTGATTGTATGCCCTTTAAGCTCATGCATCCACTACATACATGGTGATAAATATGGTCTAGCCTACCTTGGATTTGGGGTGGAAGAGGAAATTACAGCATAACTAAATTCAAAAGTGCTAATAATAAAAAAAAATTAATAATAAAAGAAGGGTGAGAACAAATTCCTGTCTCTCCTGTGGAAACTACATGTCAGACAGATTTAGTAAAATATAATTTCAAACAGTAATACCAGAAATAAATTTGTTTGCAAAGGTAAATATTAAACTTGCAGAATAACACATACCCGTAGATCTCTCACTTCACTAGGTAATGAAATGCAATTTGAAAACAGCTCATTGCTTGATCAATAATCTGAGTGTGGACATGGTATTTCATGATTTTAAGTAGAAACAGATTCATTTACAGAATAACACTAAAATACACAGAGATAATTACAAATCTTAATTAGATCATAAGTAAATTCTGAAAATGTCAGATAGTAAAAAAAAAATCACTGTTGGATTTATACCACCTAAATGTTGATATTTTACATCTGCTTCAATTGGGATCAAAATTAAATTCTGACAATAAAAGCTATCAGGTAACAAAACAACAAACGTCATTATCACAAATGATAAAAAATATTTATTTGAAATAATTAAAACCCTCACTTTTGCTTTGAGCATTGAACTACGAAAGAAGTGGGCTGTATTCGTACCACCTCGGCTAACAAATCGTCAAACCAACACGTAACGTGCACTGTGTCGATGGCGAAGTAATACAGACTGTCTTTACACTTGGTCCGCCTGTACACGGACCGTGGGTCTTCATTCAGAACCTCCTGGATGGCACTCTGCACCTCGGTTACCTCACCAAACATGCATAGCTTGTAGTCGGCATTGGAATTGCTGGCCGAGAATTTCTGGAGTTGTTCAAGAGCTGTGAGAGTAAACCGTACATCAAGTTTCTTGACCGTAGAGTTTTTAATCCAGTCGGCGGTCTGTATGCTTTTTGTATCTCCAGAAATGGAAATTCCTGATTTACCGTGAGTACTGGAAGATTTGGGATCTGAAGAAGCATCCTTTCCTTCAAGGGTTGCATCTGGTTGATTATCATTGGAAGGAAGGCTTTTATCCAATGCAGACACGGAGGGAAGTTCACGTGACGCTGATGGTGCATTTTTACTCGTTTTCCTGTTGTCAGGAGAAACACATGCTACACTTCCCGAAACAGTCGTCTGACAGTCAGACTGAATGGCCACATCCCTGGACACAATGGTCTGACAATCGGGAGATCCTGGAGCAACACATGCTGCTTTCTCTGACACAACAGTCTGACAGTCAGACCGAGAGGTTACATTTTCTGACACAGCAGTCTGACAGTCAGACTGGGGGGATCCTGGATCAGATTCCGAGGAATCATCAGGACTCTCCTCCTCAGGATCTGGATTGGAGTACTGGACATCGACAGTGTCCTCGGACCATTTCTCTGGACTTGGTGGTCCGTAGTCTCCACTGCGGACCGACTGGACCGGGATGCCTGGGTCATCATAGTCTGGAATGTACGGCTTGATGTCCAGGATAGGCGTACCATCAAGGATGTCGATGCCTTTCAGATATATTGTAGCATCTATGAACAAAATATGCAAGCTTTGTTACCAGTAGGAAATTAATACTATTTAAAGTTCATCAACGTAATCAATGCTTTTGAAATAAGATCGCGCTGGTGGTAGCACAGTGGTAGAGCAGTTGGACTTCGGAGCCAAAGGTTCCAGGTTCAAATCCCGCCCCAGGGGCCCGGCACCAATGTTCGCGAAAGTTACCTTTCCGACACGATATTGATAGGATGTGATGTCTGTAGAGTGGCAATGCAGTTATCATCCTTGGTCTTGTCAGTACCAGCCGGTGCTTGCAGGTGTACTGCAACATAGCTCGATATGGACGTTGCGAGTTTCCTCCTATCCCAAGCTGCCAAGCTGTGATATAAGTGAAAGAATCCTGAAAGCGGCTCTAAGATCCAATACAAATAAATTATGAAAAGATAATAATAAATAAATAAAAATAAGAGAGTGCACTGAAGGTAGAACTATGTATTACCACAGACCACTCCAGACTGTCCAGATCCAGGGTGTACAACTCAGCGACGGCAAAGGTCCCGGCTAGTGAGTACTTCCTCTGTCCACCGCTCACGTACACGCGGTTCGCCAGCACGCACACACAGAACTCGCGGAGAGAGAGGCATGGGATAGACAGGGACAACTGCCGACTTTCATGGAACACCATGTCCTCGTTGTTCTCCAGGTTAAAGTCCTTGGAAAAGGAACACGCGCGATCCAGAATCCTTCCAAAAGGCATCCTCATTGCAAGCAGGAGGCGTTTCCCTCGTCTTGATTGACAGCTCAAAGGATGAAGCGCCACATACGTTTCTGGATCACTTTCGTACTCACAAATGGCAGACTTCAAATTGTGTCTCAGTGGCAAACAGTGAACTTGTTCAAGATGTTTTCCATAATTGTTTTGTTCTACTAAGTTTGGAAGCTTGATATGCTTACCTAATTTTGAAATATAATGGTGATCTACTGGAATTCTGCAATGCTTTGAGCACCATGTATCTAATATCTTGACCAAGTCCCACTCTGATGAAATGTTACACTTTTTACTCTCCACTAGACATTGTAATAAGCTGAATGGCAGTATTTCAATCAATTCACTTGCCATATCTGCCACATTTTCTAGCAGATAACGAAGTAGTTTCTTTCTTAGTAATGTAAAACTAAATCTAGTGTACAGCTCAATGAGATAACTGATATTATCTGGCGATATTTCATCCAAAGAACACAAATATTTGTCACAAAGCCTCTGCAGGCTGTGAATATCAAGGTAGTCAATTGCTGTCATCAACACATCAAGTTCTCTCTGATCAGACCAATGTGACAACTCGCTGAATACCTGCAACTCGACTTCAAGCTCAAAATGTTTGCTGTCGAGTAAATTGAACAATTTTTGTATGCAGGATATAGTTCTTGTTGAGATTAATTCTAAATTAACTTTCTTTTTAGAAAGTTCACCAAGTTTGCTGCGAATAAAAGCTGCAAAGTACTCGGAATATTGTTGGAACTGCTGTAGGGAGAACGGTATTTCCCCATCAGAACACGCACACTTCCAGATATCTTGGTCATGTGTCTTCTGTGATCCTATTTCCTCAAATTCTCCACCCAAGAGATCCATGATCTACAACAAACGGAAAATAATATTAACAATAACATTAGATATCTCAAACTTTTTACAAAAAATTAAACAGTGCTGCTAGGAGTGGAATGATTTATTATGATTCACATAGTGAGTTGGTTTTCTACATTATTTCAATTACAATCTGTTTATGATGGGTGGAAAACCCTCAACAACTATTACTATGGTAAGACCCATAAACTAAGGTGGATACAGGTGAAAATAGATGTTTATAATTATTATGACATTAAGTATACTTTCATACATAAATTATTTTTTTTATTACTATGTACTATCCAACATAGCACAATTATATATAGAAAATATATAAAGAAAATCAATAATATATATTTATAGAATAGTGCTCATACAAATTAAGAAAAATATGGAAGTTTGTGGGTCAGGTCAACTTGACATTAACCCTTCATTCTATGCACCTTATTCAGATCTTGAACATTTCCATATGTACACAGACAACTTGTGTATGAAGATGATGTTTAACATTGAAAATGTATTTTGTTAATCAACTTAAAAACAAATCTCAGTTTTAACAAATACTTAAAGATAAAATTAGAAATGATTAACAAATACTGTACAGTATTACAACCAGGTGTTTGGTATTACAACCATAGACTATCCATAGTCTCAGAGGTTAAAGAAAATCAATAATATATAACTTATATTGATTGGTATTATAGTAATCTAGACTTGCTTAACTGTTCTAGGGGGAAATTTTGAATAGGAGGGTTTTGGTGAGAACAGGGTGTGACACAGACTATTACAACCACTGTGGTTAGTAACTTTAACTACATAATACATACATGTATTTGAACAAGATTGGTTGCTCATAGATCTATACCATGCATGGTTTACATTTTGAGTAGCTGATTGGATAACCTTTCAGACGATATGCAGCAACTGTTACAGTTTGAGGATGGACAATCTATGTTTGTCCAAAGGTGTGTGGCATTATGGACACTGACTATAAGGAGAAAAAAAATTAATGAAAATTTAGCGAAGAAAAGAATAAAATGAATTGGTTCTCTCCGAGAGACATGTGCTTTTGCCTACCGGATGTTATAGAGCGCGTTATGTGACCAAAACACTTATGTCACTGTGGCTTTTCCTATATTCTAATATGCAATAATGAATAATCTAGTGCATTTATGAGAGAGAGAGAGAGAGAGAGAGAGAGAGAGAGAGAGAGAGAGAGAGAGAGAGAGAGAGAGAGAGAGAGAGA
>JAUTBT010084808.1:0-12047 GCA_032361225.1 Lepetodrilus schrolli | reverse complement strand
GGTATATACATTGAGTTAGAGACACATACACATACTCATAGTGGTGAGTAGTGTGTACAATATCTGTAATACCATTCGTGAAATTACATAAGAAAACTACACACGTGATTCCACTTGGCATTCCATACACTATATCATAAGCCATGCTCAATTTCAGTTTGGATATGTTCAAGCCCCATTCGAGCTTGGACATGTCATATCATCGAAACCAAATTTGAAATTGTAAAATCTAGCATAAAACCAAGTGGAGAATAACATCTTGTGTTTCATTAATATAAACGATACGAACAGGGCTAAAAATACATTTCCACATGGATTTACGGTATGCTAGACTTTTATATGATGTTCTGCTATGGTGATTTTACTCCGCACTTGTACATGTACAATGTACCTAATTGTGATCTCCGAACAAGTGTTCATCAATTAATAATTTAAGTCGTAGTATATATGTCCATACCTGTGACTCTTGATATACATAATACATTATTCATGCAAACAAAATATCAAACAAGCTGTGATATATGGAAAACCATCTTGAAAGCGGTTCTAAACCCCAATAAAAATACAAACAACATACAACAAGGAAAACAGTTTCACTAATATCAATGATATTTATTTGTATGATTGCTATTATCATGTCGATCTACTACTGAGTGAAATATTAATACACTTTTCTGCTGTACATATGTTTATCGATAGGCATGCATTCTCTCTGAACTTAGTGACACTTTATAGCATGTACTGATGAGCGATTCCATACGCTGTATTAGTCAATCACTTAGTGTTATTTCTGGAATTAATGATCAGATACTGACCCGAATTCTGATTCTAAATTTGCGTGATTAATATAAATATAACATTACCTTAAGAATAACTACTGTGATGTCTCATATGCTGGAAGCGATATTCGCCGTGCACGTACATGTCTGGAATGTTCAGCGTTGTGATCATTAATACATTAACACTTTTACTTGTTGCTTCACGCGATACAGTTGCCATCATCAGTTGAGCTTGGGCATGTCACATCATCGAAACCAAATTTGAAATTGTAAAATCTAGTATAAAACCAAGTGGAGAATAACACCTTGTGTTTCATTAATATAAACGATACGAAAAGGGCTAAAATACATTTCCACATGGATTTGCGGTATGCTAGACTTTTATAAAATGTGTGTCCTCAGTGCACCGGTAGGTATAACCAAATTACCGTTATTTATTATAGTTTCATACGTATAACCCCACGGCAGAGGATGTTTAACCTAATTTCCGACTCTCGGATTATTATTCCGTCAAATTCCGGTCAATACTGAATCAATTGTTCGTCTACTATAACACAGCGACACAAATTACCCAAACTACAACTATTAGATTACTGGAAATGTCTATTCCAGCTTGTATAGTAAATCGACACCAATTAAGCCTAAATCATCTAGGATGTAGAACTCGTAATGACGTCACGTCAGGTGAAAACGCATAGAAGACGATCCTGTGTTGTAACTGACTTTAGCATTGATTTTTCTCGTGTCATCAGGTTGCTTAACGCTAAACCAGTATTACCATTACTAGATAATATAACTACAGAATACTGTTATCTAATTTCTGAAGGAATTAATGTCATTGATAATTCTAGTGATTTTCGTGGAATAAAAAAACATAGTTTGTTATTCTTCTGACGCACCTATTGTCTTTGTTAAATAATCATATCATAACGCTGGCCTTGAATATTCTTGAAATGTTTTTATTGAAGGAAATACTGTATTTAATGATTATGATATTATATTACAGCGGCCAGTTTGCGCTATATAAAGACAAGTGTATACTGTTTCTGCAATAAACCTAATTTTTGTATAAATTCTGCTTCTGTAAAGCATTTTCATTTTTCCAACGACCGTTATTGCCGGGGTATTATATTGATAAATAATCGTTCAAGCACAACAAAGATCTCATCATAGTGACGCCGATAGATGTTCATATGTCATCAATATGCATGCTAGTCTTGAGCACACACGTGCGTATACGTTGCCAAGAAGATGTCTAAGGAGAGTTATGGTTAATTGGTGCCAAAACGTGTAATTTTGTAATACATCATAACTAATGTATAACGTCACCCACTATATAATTTCACTTCCCATAAGTGATATAATTTTTTAAAACAAAAATAAAACAGCCGTGTTATTGTGGTTTTGTTTTGGCTACACGTTCATTTTAAACGCTTATGAAATATAGCGGACACACTACATGCTCGTGCATACTTGCTAGAAATGTAACTGTTCTAATTGGTTGATGTAATAATTTGTTTATTTACATCTCGTGTCTGTTTTTTTTTTAATGTAATATTATTGTTGACAACTTATAGACTACAGAACGTATGGTAACGAGAACCGTTGATTTATGTTGTATTCAGTAGCATAAAATATATATTACTAAGATTACTGCATAATAAGTCACACTCGACCTGACGGAGCCACCGTGGTATATTTTGCTGACAACAAATAATCCTATGTCACTAGGAACACTTATCATCTTTCGTTCGCTTATTATCTGGTAATTCGTTTCTATAAAGCAAAGTGCACTAGATTATTTTGGTAACGGAAGTAGATACGCTTCACTACTATTCTCATGTCAATGAAATGAACATCTCAATTAATAATCCTTTATGAAGTGAAAATACCGCCTTTCCTGTTTAACCGGACATAGCTGTACGTTTGCTTTGAGTTCAGGAGCCAGAAATCCTACTACAGTCCCTTGTAATAGCTCAATTCTAATTACAACAGTCTTCAAACCCACGTCACGGGCTTGGATATCTTTAACTCCGACTTTAAAGTTCTCTCATCTCGACAATTTATCTAACTGGCTCCTGGCGAAACGTTAACAAGAGGTCCACCCAGCAAACAATACCACAGAGGCAAAGCTATCTGGGCACAATTAAACGTGCTTATTATACTTTTTCTTGTTCATCATTCAAGTATTTCTGTGTCAGGCAGAAAGCCGATCATTAGTCGGTAATTTAAGTTGGACAATGCATCAAGTCTTGGCTGGAGATCTGACAAGAGAGGGCCCGTGACAGTAGAGGACCGGTCCCTCATTAGTCCGAGGGTTCAAGCAGGCCACGCGGCAATACCGCTGCTAGCAAATAGCAGAACTTTATGCTTAATTGAGAGTAATAAAGAGCGTATATACGAAAATAAAACGTAGTCACCCCGTCAAGTGGAAGACGCGTAGACCTGATAGAAGACCTCAAGCCAGGACGACGGGATATTTTCATCCATTATTTGCCAATCAAATCAATATTGCTTTTGATATCTCACACAACAACAGCAAACAAAAACAACAATAAAAAAAACGCATATTGAAAAATGAACAAACAGGCAATAAAATTGAATTATTCCATTTTCTGTTTGTTCTTGAACGACTCGATCTCTTGGGTCACTTAATATAACCATTTAATATAACCATGGCATGTCTAGATACTTTGAAAGGGTTGTATTTATTCTGATAACTGTATGCGTTTTAGTAGAACTGGATTAATGGTTTTATCATAAACTGACAAACTGTTTCATACTTCTAATGCATTTTAATGTTTTCCGTTCAATACTGCATTGCATTTTCATTATGACAATAATGCGCATGTATTTTGAAGTACTTACCATGATAATACTAGTATACATGCATTTACAGTACTACATACCAGGGTCCAGTTGCACGAAGCTCTTGTAGGCTACACTAGTTATAGGGACTTACAACTGCCGTTACAATAGTTGTAGCGCTGTCGTATTCAGATAGCCTACAAGTGCTTCGTGCAACCCATTTCCAATGGTAGAAGACTCTATACTTGGATTTACAATTATTGTAACGCTACATGAGCGTCGTGCAACTGGACCCAGATTTGTCTAATTTGTAAAACGTTCTAAATATTGAAATTGTATATTGGTATTGCACTATATTAGAATGAAAAACTAAATAGTTATTGTATGCTTGTACTTCAATAATACACTAATGACTCGTACTTGTATTGTACTGAGTACGTGCATACTTACCGTACATGTAATGTGGCTTGGTTTACTTGACGGTCTACAGGCCATTACTAATTAACGGATATGCGTACATGTATTGCCATGGCTTGTTAGTTATCTGATTACTGTACTTTTATGCATATGACAAAGATGTAAATGAATGTGTTACCGGAGAATGTGTCACGTCAATGCGTACGCCTTCCGTACGTGTGTATCTAGTGAACTCAACATTGAAACGTATACGACTTTGAACGATAAAACGAAGCAAGGACAATTAATGCAAATTATTTTATTTGTAAAACTGGTATGCATTCAAGTTAAAGGCGTTAAAAGATCACACATTAGTAATATCATACTGTACATTAGAAAAAACGCAACAACAAAGGCACATGCGTAAGGTTGAATCCAATATAGATAATTGCCAGAGTGTCTGTTTATTATTATTATTTTTGTTTCCACAATAGTATCACTAGAGGTTACACAATATGACGACACAGCCTATTTTAAAAAAACAATCCTGACATATTATTATTATATATTTTTATTATAAACAAATAACTGGCCTGCTTCAAGTGCCTATGGTCTAACATATATTACAATGCCCATTTACGGTAGTTCTCAGTGAGTCATTATTGCAGGTAGCATGTGCTTCAATCCGTGAACAAGTAATATAACCTATTGACACATTAAAGTTACAGCCTCTCCGAGATAGGCATGTCTCTAAGTGTGTCCGCTGTTCTGTGGTTGGTGAAACTGATGTCCGTCATGTACCTGGGTGGCATGCTGGACAGACGCGACTTGGGATCATGACAATCCAGGTCGTCATCATCTAGTACTTTCTTCCTGGTCATCGATGCCCTTGAACAATAGAAAATTGCATTAACAACACTACATTGTGACTGTGTTTATAAATATTGTCGCCCTCACTGTGTATATAACTAATTATCATTGAGACATGATCCCGTAGCTATCGTATACTTAACGACATCGTTACGCCTTCGTGGAAGAAATTGTAAGGATCCTGAAAGAGTAAACCTTTCCTCCGCGAAGACGTAACGCCAATAACGATGTCGTTACGTATACGACATGGCCGCTGATCAACTATATAATATCGTTATATATGATTTTATCACATAATATAGGATTTTTGGAGTGCAATAAACCCATGCTATGAATATAAATATGTTCACTAGTGCAATAACACAATATATTTTTATAATTGTATTCATACGCGATATCAAAGTCTTTTTATACCTCTTTTACAGCTTATTCTTGGGGCTTAATTTGTCGAATATAAAGTTAAACGATTTCTTCAATTAAATATGCAAACATATCTATTAATATTTACACATGTAATTGGAACTATATTTTGTCCGCGTGCTTTAACCCAGTTCCCGACATTTGCCTATGCATAGTGTTTGTGACCGAAAATCAATATTACAATAGTTTCTACGGTTATGTGATAAATAGAATCTCACATTCGTGTTCATATATTACTGAGATTATTAAACTCACATAATATCAGTTTTGCCAACTTGTTTAATCAATTCAGTATTATATGACCACTCGTATGAGATCCTCTATATACATTAGTGTTATATTAAACACATTTAGTATGCCAATGTTTGCTATGTGTGTTAAATACTACACAAAAAGTAGAATAATTATCTATCCTCATACTGATCACATTCGTGCCAACTGCCTTGATGTATGCATTTACACTCACAAGTAACGTTGTATCATGTCTCAATCACGTATACAGTATATGTGGACAGCTAGAACCCTGTATGAATGACTCAACCATAATTATAAGCAACACAAGGTTGCAAAGAAATAATCAAGTCTGGTATCAAAACTGAACCATTAGGCTCTGAAAAGTAAATATGCAACACTATCTAGTTTGAGTATCCATTGCTCTGTTACTGCAATGGAAATTGAAAGTTGAGAATATTTCAATGCTGCTTTCCACAGACTTTCGAATTATGAAGATAGATTTGTGACATAATATTACATTGACATCTAACTAATGCTCACAATATGAAATCATGGAGACACCAAAATTGGTATTTATAGTGTGTGTGTGTGTGTGTGTGTGTGTATGTGTGTGTGTGCGTGTGTGAGAGAGAGAGCGAGAGAGACACAGAGAGACACAGAGAGAGCGAGAGAGACACACAGAGAGAGACACAGAGAGCGAGAGACCATATAATACTGTTTGTTCTGTGTTGCTACAGGAGATCTGTTCCAATCCAGTGTGGATAGAAGATGGCATCAGTAGGTTTGACGCTGTACAAGGAGAACTTGGTATGAAGTTTTCGTGAAATCAAATCATGAGCTGTCAGCTTACATAGTTAGCCATACTCGTCCAAACATGTTCGTTGAATAATTGCATATTTAAATGCGTTTTGGAATATTATAATAAGACCATTTTACTTGGTAAATGTGTGTATAGATGCTACTATAGACCTTCCACCGCACTAGTGTGATGCCCTGGTGATTATGTTGGAACGAGTATACCTAAAGCTTTAATACGTAGAATGTAGAGTAATTGTAGACTATGTATGACGATGTATGACAGGCTCCCGTAGATTATGATTCCTTCTCTGAACATGGCATGGCGAGTGTCCTTAATACATTCCTGCCTTGGTTTCCTTCAGATGACTGCTGGTTGATAGCAGCAGTTGCCTGCCTTACTTGCGACAAGAAGCTATTTACGAGAGTTGTTCCCCCTGAGCAGAGTTTCCAACATGGCTACTGTGGCGTGTTCCGGTTCCGGCTGTGGTACCAGGGCGAGTGGGTGGACGTGCTGGTGGATGATAGGCTGCCCACATACCACGGACAGCTGGTGTACATGCACTCCGAGACGCAGAAAGAGTTCTGGAGCGCACTTCTTGAGAAAGCATATGCCAAGTAAGTTATTGGACAAACTTATTGCAGTTTGAAATTGAAATGCTATACAATACAACGAGAGGACCTTCTGTGTGATGTCTTCATACACGTGGCATATTATAAGGAACATCATTGTCGTTTAAGTAGAGTATCAATTAGTATCAAAGAGAAAATGGCATGCAAATATTAACCACGGTGGGAGTCTTATTATGATGGGGTTGTTATTTTATTCAGATTGCACGGGTCCTACGAAGCACTGAAGGGTGGGTCTGCTCATGAAGCCATGGAAGACTTCACTGGGGGCCTGGCGGAGGTGTTCAACCTCAGCGAGTGGCCAGCAAACCTCTTACAGATCATGCTCAAATCTCACGAGAGATCAGCTCTCATGGCCTGCTCCATTGATGTAAGACGTTGTTTTTGTACAAGAAAACTATATTAATTCGACTCGTCAAACATGCATGCTACGCGTTAGGCCCTCGTTCCACAGAGCATGTTACGAGAGTTATAGCTATTATACGTTTATATGACGTTATATGACGACTCTCGTTGTGCTACGTTCGCTCTGTACGTGGAACGGATGCCAGAGCGCCTCTTACTAATGCTATTGTCACAGTTAAAATTATGATTAAACCTTAACTGAGAGGACGGTGGTGTGTATGTATGTTATGGTACACACGACCCCGTACCTGTCATTACAGGAGTGTTAACCCTGTCCGTGCTGGAGCGAGCACAGTCGCTACTCTGTACAGCAGCTTGGGGTCCCTCCAGCAGAAAATGAGTCAAATTAAAAATATAGACAGGTCTCTGGAAAACTATTACAGGCAGGCAATGTGTATGTACATTTCCAGTGAAAATAAGCCCACACGCCGGAATAACCATAATCGAGTCCGCATTTAGTGTGTGATAAATATTGTAACACGTCAGGAGAGGAGAACCAGATTCATATTTAAGGAACCGGGCTTTCGGGGCTATTTACCATGTAATAAAACCATACCGTGTTGTTGAATATTCATTCATTCATTATAGTAGGCCTATAACATAACGTGTGCCGTATATTATGAAGCATGGGCATTGCTAACTGAATACCATTGACAATGTTACGTAGTGTAGGCCATGCATCCAGGTGATGAGTGAAATCACAGTTCTGCTACGGTTTTTTTTTCTAGATAAAATATCCTTTGTCGGATTTTCTTTCGCAAACAAATTTGCATATTGTAACCTTGTTCAATAACTATTACTTGTATGTCTAGCTCGTGTTCCTTTTTACTTTTTATCTTTTGACAATTGGAATGACATTCGCATTTAGGGCCACCTAGCGATGTGTTAAATAGTCTATAACATATTCATGTGCAGTAATATAAAACACTTTCATAATGACAATCTGGGTATCATTTCAAGAAACTCTCTCTGTTCACTATGAGACCATAGCGCTCTCGTAAGTGACCGACCCGTCATGTATAAGAGATTGTTACATTATCTCAACGTACTATTTCTTTGATGTGTACGTCGTAGATACGTACCAGACATGTTGATTGTTGTTGTTTGTGTCCTCAGTACGACGGCCAGACTTTAAACATGAACAGTCGTCTCCGGAACGGTTTGATCGTGGGTCACGCCTACAGTATAACCGCAGTCAAACAGGTAAAGTAAGATGCAGGGTCGAGGTTTCTCCACTCTTGATAAATAGTATGATGATCAACCCAGCGGTTAATGTAGATTATCATGGCACTGTGCAGTCCTTGTTAAAAACGTTACGTGGCATGTATTTTGTCGATTTTTCAGAAGTGCCATTTTTCTTTTTTAAGTAAAAAAGCATTAAAACAATCTAAATAATTGCTACAAAACGTCTTTGACAATGAGTAGACATTGTGTATCATGATACTGTGACTGTGTATCATATCTGTGTCATGGCATCATGGCACTGTGTATCATATCCGTGTATCATGGCATCATGGCACTGTGTATCATGTGGTAGCCATCTGTGCATTATCAGAGTGTCTTACCGCGAGAGCGACCCTATGTGTAAAATCAATTAACACTATTATAGGCAGACCGGCCAGCGGCATTTCTTTCATGTACTTGTTTTGTTTTCTTAGTAAAGAACCCTCGGTGTTACCTATATATTTGCAGTAAGTACCGATTACGATGATTTTGATTCTATATTATAGTGCTTTCTTTTTATAACTCCATATTGGTCATATAGATTGGTCATAATTGGTCGAATGAAAACGACCTTTGCAGATATTTTTGTTAATATTGTAAAAGTATATAGTGGTTTTTTTGTTGATAATTCCATATGGAAAATTGGTCGAGATGTTACAAATGCAAAGACTGCAGACATTTATTTTATATTTTTGTTTGTTAATGTTTTGAAAATCTATAGTACTTATTTTGTTGTACTTCCATACTGAATATTGGTCGACGTGAAGCTGTAAATTAATCAATCAAGTTTTTTTTGTTGTCTTTTCAACACTTCGTCTCACTCACTCACTCGTTAGTAAAAGTGTTATAAATAGAGATTAATACACGAGCTAGTGTGTCATATTGATTTTACGACACGAGAGATTCCAAAGTCAGTATTTTCCGAGAAAAAGCGAGGAAAATATTAACTTTGGAAACACGAGTGTCATAAAATCAATATGACACACTAGCGAGTGTGTTAATTTCTTTATCCAACAACTTTTGAACGGAAATTCATACAACTCAAACGTATTCTCATGTGGAAGTCAAATAGGGAGTAGCGAATGAATACATCATTCGACTGTACAAACCAATGAAACCGTCTATCACGATGACAGGCGTGGGGAAATTGTGATGCAAGCCATGTAAAAAACAGCCAATTAAACTCGTTCCAGGTGTTATGCACTACTGTGCAAGATATTATATTTATGTCATGAGTTATCTTGAACCATATGTTCGATAAAATAGTTTTATGCAATGGACTTACACTTATAGCGGGTTCCGAAATGTTTGCTTACAATCAAGTTTAGAAGTTACAACTGTTCTGTGAAACGGACCCCTGTAGGAAACAGGTATTGATGGCGAATGCAGCTATTCAATAACTTAAATAAGTACCAGTACATACTCAGAAAACGTTCCTGATTCCACCGCCCATTTGTGAGTAATCCTGTTGATACAGTGAAAGTGCCAACATGATATTCAATGTACGGTTCCTTTCCTTGAGAATGTATGCCTGCAGCCTACAGCATTTCTTTCTATAGAATACTGAATCGTTTCGGATTTATATCGGATAGAAAATTATCAATAAAACGTGCATGCGTGCGTAATAGTTATACTTTAATATGCTGTCCCAAGGATGCCCCTCTTCTACATATGGTATTGAATGCCAATTTCTCTGTGGCCACTGTGTAAACGGAAATCACTGCGATCAGGCGACAGGCGCATGCGCAGAAGGCTGCCACAAGGGATGGCAGGGTTCAAAGTGCAAACTTGGTGAGATTTACTGAACGTATTTTATTAAATCACTGTAACATTATAAGTCGCTTAATAGTATAGTTTGTGGCATTACATAAGTGTTAACGGTTGACGCAATCGTGATAAATTGTATTACAATCTATGCTGAAAATTAAACATACAGCAGTATATGTTATATAGCATGATGATATAACCATTCTCCGTAACTGTCTTGATAATAGGCTTGTATCGATGTTTTATAAATTAATCATACGGACCATGTCCGTTATCAATTATTTTAGCTGCAGCCCCGAACGAGCTGCGCATAACGACAGTGGAACCTGATTCAAAAGACGAAAGTAACAACGTCTCCAAATTTTCATTCAGACCAGGTAAACCTTCAAAATTTGGTACACGAAATAATTTCATACAACGGGAATACTTTTTATGGGTAGGATGTATCTATTAGTATTTGGATACTAATCTATAAGGGAATTTCTATAAAATATATGAACGTCTATGTCACCACTGAGGGTTGATTGACAGCCTCTTTAAAATATGGCTGGCCATCGTCATCAATGGAAATAAACTCCGCTTTATTCCAATAATCACTCGGAATGGGATTCCTGGTTTCCATCTTTTAAACATTCGAGACCTCTCGCACCATTCGGGACCACTGGATTGTCAAATGTTAACAACTTTCACAAAAGAAATATACACCTTTCCAGCATCGTCGCCTATGGGTGAACTATTCCCGCTGCGTCGTCAAGCAATAATTCATTCCATTCCAGCATCATATATTGAATTATTGTAGAATAGACAATTCGAGAGAAACCTAACATTAAATAGTATGTCATCGAAATAATAATAATAATAATAATAATAATAATAATAATGTGTGTACATTTATATTGCGTCACATCCGTGCTCAAAGCGTACTCATAGCGCTACATTATTACTCCGGTCAATTTATCAGTGTGATCTCACTTTCCTTCTCAACTCCATGGGGAGTATACAACCCGCTGTCATTCAAGGCGCTAGAAGATTGTCATTCACACGCCCATATCATCCTTCCGGGTACCCATTCTCTGCTGGGTGAATAGAGATATTAATTTCTTCATTTTCAAAATTTGATCTCACGACTGCCGCCGTTATCGAAACCTTCATCCAGGTACTAGGTCCGAGCCTATGTGGGAGATGACGCGAGTATGTTCCGATTGCGACACGTCACGTGCGGAATCCTACTCGTTCTCAGTACACAGGCGCCATGCCTTAAGAGCTGTGTTTGCATCATGTCCAGTTGCTCTTAACGGAGAGCAGGGAAAGAGCTCTTCGTGTAGGAAACAAACACTTGTATAGGAAGCGGCCACTATACTGACCATTCTCGAACCGTTTAGGAATCGCATCTAGAATCAAATATGCGTCACATTGAGACGTAGGATTGTGTACAGTCTTTATCTTTGCTATTACATCTATATTGAGTGCATGTGCAATACATATTGTTGTTTTAATCGGTGTACGGCATGTAATGGTTGTATGCATACTGGTGGTTCTTTATTCTCAGACACTATAGTCGCTATAGCACTGGGAGTCTTCATCGCAGTTCTGATGGCCATAGTAACAGTGCTATTGTATAAGTGAGTACATTATACCTTCCTTATAGAGAGAGAGAGAGAGAGAGAGAGAGAGAGAGAGAGAGAGAGAGAGAGAGAGAGAGAGAGAGAGAGAGAGAGA
>JAUTBT010084807.1:0-12047 GCA_032361225.1 Lepetodrilus schrolli | reverse complement strand
AAATATAAAAGTACAATATTGCTATTATTCGCGAGTCGCGAGGTACTGTGCGACCACTGCACTCAAACTTGAATGTTTAATGTCCGTGCCGTTTTTATGAGTCGAGTAAATATAATTACAATCGGATTTTAAATATAGCTACAGTCGGAATTGAAGGTGTTCTTTTGAAGGTGTTCCAAATACTGATACAATATATCGCCTTTTCAACTTTGACCTGCAATATTACAGTAATTATGCAAGAGTGACTCAGCAGATGTAAACATAAGGGGAATAACTCTTACGGTCTTGAGAAAGTAGTCCATGATATTGCTAGAGTGACGGTTATATGATAAAGGTATAGCAGTCACTCTGTAGAGTGGCGATATATTGTATCGCTACTCTACAGAGTGACGATATAAGGATTTCTCGTCACTGATATATTCCGCTATCCTTCTGCCAAGTATATAATAAAAGTCTATCTCGCTCAAATCAAACATAATTATTCGCAATTATGACAAATTAAATGTAGGATACCTGTTCATACTAAGATAATTTAGAACCACACCCACTACACTGTCTAATAAAGTGATTTTAATCATGGTGAACTAAATGTTATCTGAAAGATGAATCTATTAACTAATGAAAGCACAAATAATGGTGGTAACGTGCACAATTTTAATTGAATTACTAACACTGTGTTGATAGCATTATATTTGCTGCATAATGAGATTCACTATAACTATGGCTTTGGAAAGTTCGACGATCAGTGAAAATTGACCATTTCTGTCAAACCACGTTGATCATAATCTCATAACGACGATCTCAGTTTTAAAAAAATCAGTAGCGAGTGGTACTGCCATGTGTCAGAATGACAACGTATCCTTTTTTCCTCATTACCCCAGTTTTCGTCTATTGCGAATACAAATTATATTGATTCCAGACGTCAGGAATATGAAGCTGATTGAATACAGCACTTGTTTAGACAAATTAAATGTAAGTAGTTTCAGGTAAATAGTCGGTAGATTGTTAATTCTGTCAACCGTCTGTGATTGCATGCATATAAATAGTATTTATTATTTTAAAATTACGATCATCTGGGACACTCCCATTAAAATCGTATCCTAAACTGACGTTCATTTATTTGGACATAAGCTAGCAAAATAGAATGTCAAAGGAGCGAAACTTGAGATCTAATTTTAATTAGGTTGTCATCTGAGATTGACCAGCAAGACCCATAGCAACGCCGCTCCCATATATCATTCCTCGGTGCCCCTTTGTTAAGTTGCCCGCGTCGCAGTACGCACCAAGCAAATGAAGCCTAAATGTGTTGTAATGCACGTAAATGTGAAAATGTGGCAATAATGTACTTGCATAGTTAGGTCCGCCTTCTGTGTGGCAAACATATGAATGACCATCCTGAGCTGGAAGAGGTAGAACAGTTGGACTGTAATAATAGTAATAACAATAATAATAATCAAAACAATAATAGGAAGAAAAGAAGAAGCAGAAGAATCATAATCCCCCAGGTAAGATCATTTAGGTTGGTAAAACTGGCTTGTTACCTGCAGTAATTCCAACACTAATGGCGGCCAGCCACAAGCCACAGAGAACGTTGCAGGCCATGGTACCAGTCTCCTCTGTCCAACCTGTGCTTGGTATTAACACTTGTTGAAATCATTGATATATAAATATGGCATATTAGCAATGTTATCAGTTTAATTATACATTACGATAACGAAACTAACACGCTAACGTATACGTATATAAATAAATACCTTAGATTTATCTTTCAGTGGCCTGATCGTCAACATTTCTGACTAATTATTTTCTTATCGGATAATGGGCAGTTGGTTAAGTTTGTTATTATGAATGCATATAAGTAGTGTAGTTTATTTTCGTTCATGCTTTCAGTAAGGTTTAACAATACTATTGCTGATTATAAAGATAGTGTCCCCAAGACCTAGTGCTATAGCTGACGGTTTGAAAGTCAATTGCCTTCAGACCCTATTTGGTAACTTAAACCCCGTTCGCATGCACGTTTTTGCATAGGTGTGCAAAATTACGTACGAGTGTAAATATACGCACTTATGTATACATGTCATGCGAACGCATTTACACACGTAAGCAAATTTACACCAGTAGTAAATGTGCATGTGGTCTGAAGGTCATGCAAATGTATTTTTTCAAATGTGTAAATTTGCCGTGTATGTAAATGGTGTCGTGCGAACGCATAGCAGCAATATACACGTGTGCTTTTCCAGTTTGGCAGGTTTCAAAGCATACAATCACGGCTATATAATGATATTTTTTTTACCGAATTTGAGCCAGTAATACAAAGTACATTCATTGGCATACATATCATCGCTTTTTATATCTATAAAAAAAAAACTAGGCTCACTGCTCCACGGTAAGATATATATATATACCTGTCACCTATCGGCAATGTAAACTTAAATGGAAAATAGTATACAAGTAGTCAATATTCTTACCTTCCCTTTGACATTCGGATTATTCAAAAATATTTTCAAACTACAATCACCTTTATGTAATTACGAGATATGCTATCTGTCACTTTGCAGTTATCTTCCTTGGTTGTTAATTACCAGCCGTGCTCGCAGGTCTATTGTCGCACCTTGCGCTACAGGTTTTTAATACAACCTCATATCTTCCACTTACTGTATTTCACATTCAAATATGGAAACTGTACTGCATTTTTTGTCCATGTAATCTTAGAGTTAATGTGTGTCACAGTGACTCATTGAATTCAGCTATGTGACATGCTCTCTAGATATGGAATCAGACTTTGAAACCTATGTTTAATTCGATGTTAATGGTATCAGATGAAACGTATAAAACACGATGCCATCCCTATCAAATATTGAGTAGCATGTATTGGGATATTAAATATTAGGCCTGCTTCCATTTGACTTCGTCTCATAGCCAGTTATAGCCAGAGCTCACTGTTCGGTGTATAAGTATCATGCCGTTTTAAAAACGCGACCATCACTTTGTCATTTGACATGTTTAAGAACTGGTTATTCGATATACATCAGCTTGTCGATTCTACCAAAGTACCAGGGGAAACAATACCCCGTGTAATACTGACTTCCCTTCCGCTCTATTCAATTACGGTCTGGGTATCGATCGACGCTTTCACCGTTTCTAAGTTAAGTCCCCAGTATTGTGTGACGAGGGAGGAATTGTCACCATGTGGGCGAAGAACGGCTGTCAATATCCTTCATATACTCCTCTACTATTGCGTACATTTACGACGTCGCTGGCTTTAAAAACATACAATCACATATTGTTGTCGTTTTGGACCGAATTGGAGTTAAAATGCAAAATGCATTTAGCATACATATAGTCGCTTTTATACCCCAACATCTATTTTCACCGCTGTAGGATAGGTAAAATTCCATTGTAGTTTACATTTCCGTTAAAACACGAATAATCAGTTGGTAATGTACTGTAATATCTTCTATATTTTCTATATCTTCTATAATATCTTCTAAATTTTCTATAGTCTAATAGACTGTAATATTGAATAACTGTAATCATTGAACAAATAACATTTTACGACTACTGGTTCCAATACAACTACTAGCAATAAGATTATTTTTTTTATATAATACAATATTGAAAACCAGTGGGATATGCGGTTACCCAGTGTAGTTGGTTACCCAATATACTTGTGTAGACACATCATATGTACATACGTTCATGTGAAAATACGTTTGACGATGAAATATGTAAACAAACCCGTGATTGTATGCCTTTAACTGGTTTCTGATCTACAAAGCTATCTTAACTTTACAGTCGATTGTAAACCTATCGTGTGACCGTCACCATGCACATCTTACGATTGGTTTACAATTGATTAAAGCTCTGTAGATGGCAGCTATTCAAGTTACGATGCATGGCAATATGTGATTACGTTTATAATATCAAGGTATAATCGTGTGTAGCTTATTTTGATGAAATGTTGTTATCTTTCTCACTAATAGTTATTTCTATATTATATTGAAACACCACAGGTGTATATAACAAAATGCCATAGAATAATAATCTCGTGTGGCAATACATTCCACCTAACACTTAGTATACACTGTATAATTAGAAATAAAAGGTCCGTGCTCCACATCCACCAATGCTCAGCGTATGTACATAATACGTCAGTATCAATAAAGTATGTTTCAATGAGCACGTGTTGCACGTATTCATTAGGGAAGAATGCATTCCCTCTGCGGGTAATGTGGGTTGTGAGAACAACCAGATTTAAACCATTTCCGATAAATAAAAAAAAACTGAAAATACCATCTGGTGGATATCAATTGTACGCATTCTCTATCAATGAAAATTAAGATATCATTGAAGGAAATTGAACTCATATTTTATTTTTTTATTGAATTACATGTTTAAATAGATTATACCCAAGATTGATTTATAAATTAATGAATTTATCTAATTCCTGAAGAATAAGATATTGGCATCGCTAATATGACTTGTGAATTCATTTTGACGAATATCTCAATGAGCTTATTGCTGTTATGTGACAGCTATACTCCATCACGCAAGGCATGGATGAGACTAGGCTTCTACGTTCCGGCATGTAACGTAAATCTACAAACTGTCAACACAAGGAGATTATGATGATCATCGTCACTTCTGTGATTGTCTCCTTGCCTACACACAGTTTGTCGTCTTACATAATAATATTATTATTAATAATAATAATTAATAATATTAACAGGCATAGACGCTAAGGAACATATATAGTGTATATGAAGTAATTAAATATTAATCTTTACGATATTTAGGCCTACTAATATATGGCAAATTTAAAGATAATCATTCAACATTTATACCTAACTATTAGGAGGAGTTCTGTTAATTTAGTGGCGATTTTGTTTGGTGTTGATTAATAGGTCAGATCATCATAATAAGCATTCGTCTATTATAGGTGGTTACCAGCAGCTACGGCAAAATGCTTCTAAAACTTGTTCTAGGCACATTTAACCAAAATCTTATAGTCTTATATGTAAATACACGTTGTAAATTCTCAAATGTGTTTCAATAGTCCCCGACACGATAATATAGGTGCTCGACCACAATCACGTAAATCTGCTACCAGCTTATTTAATTTCCGGTCAAATCTCTCAAGACTATCCTCTTCAAACTAACATATCCTTCACTGTACAGCACCAGTGAGCGGCTACTAGCCGGATATTAAGCGCTATATAAATACATTAATTAATTAATTAATTAATAATGTCAATGAGAGTATGTATTCGAAATCATGTCTTTGGGTGCGTAATTCCGACGCGCTATAATACAAGTTTGCTTCATTAACTATTCCCAATGATTCAGGCCTATTTCAATCACATACATACTTGTAGCCTAATCCTGAGATTATGTCCTGATCCTGTTTCATCGCCTATCATGCTGTGGCAATTAGTACCAGCGGTAGAAGGTGATATGTGAAACATAGCCAGGAGATATTGAAAGTTGATATGAGAAAATAACTACAGCAGATTAGCTCCATATTTCAGTGTACCGTAATAGGCTAAGATCAGCTATCTTCACTGACTAATCCGACGGAGGAATTTCACCTATAATAAACGTGAATCAAGAATACAGCCTGTCCGTGAACTGTTAACGTATTATGATAAATATTAATTCTACCGGGTACCCATCCCATAATTAGCTGATGACGTCAATTGAAAATAATTATCAACTATGGACACGTTTGTACATTTAACTGGATATTGCGTCCGTGATTTATATTAGATGCTAAAATATAATTATTCATGCGACCCTGGCAAAGGTTGGATGGTCAAAACAATGTAACTGTTGAAGTAATTTAAAGTTTGAAATCTTAGAGTTCGACTCCCCTAGTGGTTTCTGTATTCTCTCCAGAAAACATCACAGTCATACTCTGAACCGTTAATATCCATTAAGCTGTTCTATAGTGATGACTCTTACGAGTTTATCCTACCACTTTAACATTGGTCTCAACAATACTGTGATGATGGCACTATTATTAATCTCACATAACATTTAACGTTTTCGAAATATGCCATGCATTATGCTAACAGTGTAATAGCATATTTAACCAGGGCAGACCGGTGGCTCATAATTAGACATCCGTCAGTGAGTTGAATGTATTCTATGCCGACGTGTAATTCTTGATAGCGTACGGAAAGTTAATTGTAACGAATTTGTAGTTAGTATATGGAAGCAGTTCTTAGCTATTATTCCCCTCCGGAACAAAATTATACTTCCATTAGGCAAATGGTAGATCCGGACACGGAAAGCTCACCGGTAAATTCACGAATAGCACAGTTATCAACCCTAGCACCGCATGTAACAGCATTTCAAACACGATAACAAAAACAGGTCTGACATTGCAACCATAATCAAGTGGTAATGGAATCGTAGCCGCACGCGAACGGAAATGAAAAGCTACATCCATTATTGGCACGCGTAAGAGAGAGAGAGAGAGAGAGAGAGAGAGAGAGAGAGAGAGAGAGAGAGAGAGAGAGAGATAGACGCTCGAGTACATACCCACATCCACGTACGCACACACACATAAACACACACGTACGCACAAAGACGGTCAAGATTGTCATCAGCTGTTTATTAATATCAGACCCCTGAATTCTAATAAGACATTGCCTCATCGCCAGATTATACAATACCTACCTCTCTAAATACTCATTGTACATGTCTCATAACGTCCGCTAAGTTATATATAGGCCTACTCAACAACATCAAAGAGGCAAGATCATACTTGCATATGGAATAATAGTCACTATCGGGGTTATTGCATATTCTGAAAGAACAATCTTTCCCCGACATGTGAGGTTTTTTTTTAGATTTGTGTCATCACATATTTCTGTGTACACAGATCCCCGTCACAGAAACCAAGATAAGCATTCATATTGGTAGTGTTTTTTTTTTCTTTCTACCAGCTGGTCAAATCCCCGCGTAAGAACAACAATTGAGCTCGCGATACATTACAAAATCTCTCTGGTTAATCTATCGACATGTGGATGTTGATCCGTGACAGAGAATAATATTGACAGCAGTGATTTTATTTCTCGGTGTTCAATGTTAGCTGTTGTCGTTGATGTGAGTTGTTGATCCCTTGATCGACATGTCCATGATGAAAGAAACGAAATCTTATCACTCCGAGTTTGGGTTTTATCTGTAATAGGGCAGTCAGTATACAGGGCCTAAACGGTTCCATAAAACAGACCCGAAACAGACCTATGCTGGATTGCCTCGGATTCGAGTGCATACTAGGTGTCTACTCCGACGTCCGTGCGAATAGAACAGAGCACTGTTGGCAAATACCTCCTTTGCATTGGCGATACAGTGTTTTACAGTTTGGATATATTTTATTTTCATATTTTTTTTATTAACTATTAATATTATTTAGAAAAATGTCGTTTGTTGCTTCCTCACAAGATGGCTGAGTTTAGTCACGTTCTTCTAATCATGATGATCAGTTGATGCCTTTAGCATGACTTCCTTGTTGCTCTCTCTCTCTCTCTCTCTTTCTTTCTTTCTCCCCTCTCTCTCTCTCTCTCTCTCTATCTCTCTCTCTCTCTCTATCTCTCTCATTATCTCCTGAACATATTATTCCATTCCTTTGATTCTAATAAAAATTCACTTTCTTCCAAATTATTGCTATCAAGACTATCAGCCTTTAGTCCTCAGCCTGTATACATCAATGGCAGATTACCCCCAAAGGTAAAGACTATAGCTGGCCGCGTCACGTTATTCATTACTATTAATGTGACCTGACCATCATGACACTGATGTGTTTACCCTCGACCAGGTCACGTGCCTGGTCATCGGAAGACTTCATTTATCGTTGACAATGCTGGGGCTAGTGTATGCACACAGGTCGATACTGTATTGATGCTGAGGTGTGTCGTGTTGTTCTCTCTCTCTCTCGCTCGCTCGCTCTCTCTCCCCCTCTCTCTCTCTCTCTCTCTCTCTCTCTCTCTCGCTCTCTCTCTCTCTCGCCATCTCCGCTTTTCCATCTATTGAAATATATGAATAATTTTACTGAATATATATAAAATTGTTTTGTTTTTTAAAGGATATATAAACTCTAGAATGTACTAGTCTGTTAACAGGGACAGTGTCTAGCCATAGAATGAGTACGTATAACTGCAATAAACAGGTATTTATGGAATGCGTTAATTGGAGATCTGCCTTCACCTGCTGCCGATCGATACCGTTGCCCACGTCTGAGACCGTCCACCTAACTGTCGTCGTAGACCTCCTCCGCGGCGTGGCGGTCGTCTGTGGGCTGGGAAGCTAGCGTGCCATTCCCTGTATGTCATCTCCCCTCTGTCTCCCTAGCAGGAATAGGTGGAGAAGCTCGTTGGTGTCGCATCAGGACCTGGCTGCATACAGTGGCGGTTGTAGATAGCTGGAGGCACATCTTTAGACAGGACACAGCCACGAGAGGACCAAGGTAGCAGTATCACCATGATGATTATTGTATAAATCAAATTATATTGGAACATTGTATCGAAAATAGCCATATGGCAAATGCTTCCGTAATAGAACCGCGGCTGGAAAGATCAGTCAGCATATGCCGGTTTGAGTATGTTATCTGTTCAAGTATAATGTGAATGGTAAATCTAGGGTTCAGATTTGCTCAAATTGGTTACGGAGCATCATTAAAGGATTGGATATTGCATCTGAGGTGAGTCACGTAATTCTACATGGGTAATTCTGGACGGGTATATTGAATCACAACATGGTTGCCATTTCCCGATCTTCACTGTCTAGAGTTAAAGGTAAAGATAAATAAAATGTATTATATTGTCATACATTGCTACCGAGTTTCAAATAACCACTGTCTACCATGGAATTTAATTATTCCGTACCGTCAGCATAAAGCCGATGCGATTTTAGAAAGTGCAACCTAGCATGTTGTAGTATGATTAACGGTGTCGCCAACTATCAACAGGAGACTTGAATGATATTTAGTGTTTGGACCTAACAGGTTTAGAAACGGGGGTGGTACTGTTGATATTTTAGTATCATCATTCTGCAACCACGAAATATACATTTTCAAATATCAGGACACATTCTGGAGATATTTACCATAACTATATATTATGTAGTGATCGCAAGACGAACGCGTCGTGTTCAAATTTGACGATACTTACCATGAACTGCGAAAAAAAGCAACACCGGAAGTAAACGCTTGCAGTACTTATCCACCAAAAAATACCAAGTGGCAAGTGGCTTCGTTCGAAAATGCCTCTGTTCACCCAGTAGAGAATGGGTACCCGGAAGGATGAGATGGATATGTGAATGATAACCTTGTAGCGCCTTGAACGGCAGATTGGGTTGTATACTCCTCAGGGAGCTGAGAAGGAATTGAGTGCACACAGTTCCATTGACCGAGATAACAATGTAGCTCTATGAGCTTTCGAGCGTGGATTTGGCGCAATATATAAAAAAATAACAGTGCACATTAACAAAAAGAGTTGGAGCAGTCAAATTGTTACGTTTCAAATACGCCATGGTAAATAAATAGACATATTCATCTGTCAAAAGAGACATATTTGACAGACATGACCACGCAGTGTAGCCTATCAAAGCCCTGGAGGTGCAAAGCATGCAAGGAGTTATTGATTCATCCATCTAGTTGAATGACAGTAAATACGCTAAATGCTAAATATTAGATCGTTTGGCTTTACGTTAGCTCGGTGTAAATAAAGGAGCTGCCATGAAGCCGGCTTTGTTCACGGTGCTCCTATATTAACGTCGCATATGTAGTCTGTACAAGGAAGTTCAATACCATTAACCTTTGGAATGGTCATATAGAATAATCGATCGTTGTGTTATATGGGATTTGGTAAGATAGTGATACGATTCTTCAAATTGCTTGCAACATGTTTAAATACGCGTTCCAAAATGAGGTGTTTGACGGTGACGTATTTTCCGATGATGCCAATAAGATCTAGTAATCCATGATTTTATTTTCAGGTTCATTCGATATAGAAAATCAATAACAATCAATTGAAAAACCCTCCCGGAAGTGACGTCACGCGTTGTAGCTGGATCTCCAGGAATACTGAGATATTAATTTCACCAAAGCCAGTAAAACTATCGAGGTGACATTCCGGAAAGACAGACAGACACTAGGCAACGTCTTGCCTTTTATGCATCTGGAAGGAAAAGAAACGTTTATATGAGGTGGCAGCACATTGTTAGAACTATGAACCTATGGACAAAGTACATTGGCGTGCTCGTAATACTATTATCGCAACTATCCTCATTACAAGCAAAACATGTATGGGAAAATCCGGGCTGCTTCAAACTAGGTAAGTTTACTTTTATATGTCCTTCAATGAGTTTACGATGATGGTGATGATGATGATGCATAAATACATCAGAGGTGTGTTACAGGATAAACTGTAAGAAAAAAACAAATCTGAAAGTTCACTTCCTTCTTATTCATTCAAGAAAATAGGAACCATTTTAAATGCGAATGGAATTTCTAATGTTTCATATTCGACTCATTTGTAGTATTGATCTTTCAGGCTGAAAGATTTGCGTATTCACCACATTGTATTTGTTAAAAAGACATACACGTGACAAACACTATGTTTGTACGATTTGTATAAACAAAAGTTGAATGAGTATACAGTAAATATCCCATATACGGTGATCTATGGGCGTATACGTGTTCTCTGTATTACGTGTGCATTATTTGATGGGGCACGAGGCACGGTTACAGTTTGGTTGCTAGGAATCGGGTACCCGGTTATTGAATTAACTATTCGTTCTGGCACTGGTGTAGACGAGTCTTAAGGACTGCTATTATCAATGAGCTCTGTTAAGTCTATAATGTGGATTTAAAAAAAAATATATGGACCCGGTTGTATCAAAGCTTCATAAACTAATGGCTTCATTAACCGCTAATGCTACATTAACTCTTAATGATCACTTAGTTAATGCTTGCATTAAAACTCGTTGTTCAAAACGACATTTAACTAATTCCATGGTAATTACGATTTCACTATTTAACGTTCTATTAAAGTAGGGATTTCCCCTAAATATTACCCATAATTCCATTTCCAAAGAAGCACCCTTTGGTCTACACCTTGGATCGTGATATCGTAGCCCTATGTACCGTTTTCTTATGCATAGGATTGCAGTGACATGTGCGCGTTATCAGGGTACCTCCTTTCTGTACTCAGGATTCGGGGTCCTCTTATAGGTGTACTAGTATACAGGCTCCAGGATCAAATCCCGCCCCGGGGGCCCGGCATCAATGTTCGCGAAAGTTACCTTTCTGAAGCGATATTGATAGGTTGCGATGTCTGTAGAGTGTCAATGCAGTTATCATCCTTGGTCTTGTCAGTACAAGCCGGTGCTTGCAGGTTTACTGCAACATTCAGCGCTACGGATATTGCGGGTTTCCTCCTCAAGAATCTTGAAAGCGACTCTAAACCCCAATTCAAAAAAAGAAAAGAAATGGGATGAACACTTTGGAATACAAAATATATAAATGCATATAAGTACTATTATTTTTACCATTATTCTAGAATATTACATTGTATTGTCATATGTAGAATTCTTGTTTTTCAATTCCAGTTCCCCTCTATTTCATTCAAAATAACGTTACTTAAACGTGTTAGGAAATTACAATGTGATTGAACTTCTGTGTCGATCCTAGAAAACAAGTGGATATTTTGTTCTCCCTCCTCCAAACAATATTTTGATATCCACTACCCGCTTAGCTTAATGATGACTTAATTGAGCCCCCAACCTCAATTAGTTAATAAGCCATTAATGGGGAGTTTAACATCGCTGAAACTTTCATGCAACGCAACTTAATGACGCATTAGTTAATAGAGGTTTAATTGTACGTTAATGACTCATTAGCATTTCATACAACCAGGGTCCAGTTGCACGACGCTCTTGTCGCGCTACAATAGTAGTAAGTCTAATTCTTCTACAATTGGAATTGGGTTGCACGAAGCTCTTGTAGGCTATCTGAATAAGACAGCGCTACAACTATTGTAACG
>JAUTBT010084806.1:0-12048 GCA_032361225.1 Lepetodrilus schrolli | reverse complement strand
CACACACACACACACACACACACACACACACACACACACACACACACACACACACACACACACACACACATACATAAACACACACATACATACATACACACACACATACATACATCAAAACCTGCCCCACGATGACCGTGAATCATAAATTATTATTAGAATTACGTTATTAATCAGGGGGATACATCTGTTGTCATTGGATCTGCCTATGTGGCGGTGACGAAACAACTTGCCTCTGGAATTAATGCGTATTATATCACAGCAGTACTTCCGTATGCAGTGTGCTCAAATACAACAACATGAACAGTGCAGCATTCCAAGAAATTATTTGAACTACGATTCAAATGTCAGGTAACGTGATTCGGTCGAGACTAAGGGGTGCATATAACAGTAACGAATAATACTGTGTGTATATATTTGGTCGCGTGGTATTAAATAGTAAAGGAAACACTGAAAGTTATACTATTACACGCGCTGCCGCTTCATACACGTTTACCTGCACAGTGTGTAAAGTTATCCAACATTTAATTATGTACGAAGACGTCAGTTCCTTTCTAAATATTAAACAACAATAATTATTTCTAGAGGGATTATTTCTAGATTCTATCAATAATTTATATTTTATTCGATATTTACATCACAAATGTTACTTCTTGATATCACAAAATATATCTGGTGGTTATTATTTATCCTGAATTAAAATGATCGAAATAAAGTAAATCACCATAGCTTAAATGCAAATAAAGGAAAAGGTATGTTTTACATAAGTATACAATATAGAGATTTCATTTTCGGCAATAATATTTTCCAAGAAAGCAAATCAACTTTGCATCAATCTATATATTTACGACAGTACGTTTGGCACTTACAGGGGAATCTAGATTAATTTACACACTAGATTCGTGTCCATCAATACATAACAGTGTGAACATCACATGCTTTGGAAGGCACATCTTTAACAAGTATATTAACCCTCACCCCACTACTTTACTTTACATACGTAGAGTTTGAATGTGACACCGGGGGGCTTCAATGGCCCCAGGTAGCGAGGTGAGGGTTAAGGTACATTTCCTATAATGAAATACACTCATTATACTTATATAATAATAATGGTATATAAATATAGCCCAATGCATGATTATCACGAATTAGCAAACACTTACTCCCATTAGTAGAAAGTAAACTTGCATACAACGTTCAACATACCGTATCAGGGTTTTCACAATGAAAATGTATGTGGAATGATGTGTTGGGGCAGTTATTGAATCTCTCTCTCCCCCCCTAATAATACACAACATTATTATAATTACTTAGACGGTCATATATTCATATATATACAAACACACACACACTCTCTCTCTCTCTCACACACACACACACACACACACACACACACACACACACACAATATTCATTTAGCTATGGAATTCCCATTAATTTAAAGTACTTTTGACCATATTTTAAAATAAACTAACTATATATACTAAATATACTTTAAATACAATATTGTTCGTTCAAACTAACAAATCACATGTCATCGACCTATACATCACGTATCTTAGATTAATAAATCACGTGCCCCCCACTAACAAATCACGTGTCTTAGATCAACACGTCACGTGTCCTCTACTAACACGAATTCTTGAAATCTACGTTGTGTCTTCTAATAGCGGAACTTCTTCCAGTCCTGGTTTATTTTTATGAGAGAAGTATACGTAGACGATCAAGCCTAAAACATAGAAAATAATCGTGGTAGAAGCTCCGAAGAACTGACAGAATAATTAACGCGCATAAATTACAACGCTATCGGTTTCAGTATTTTCATGGTGAATGTTTCGAGTAAGTGAACTATCCTTTTACGTCACAGCGGGAATCTTTCACCCATATGCGACGAATGTTTCTAGCAGACGGTCGTATTTAGTATTTACCAATGAACATCCAGGCAGTGAATAGACACCACGTCATCCGACCAAGAGACATCATCAGGTAGATGTTGAAGAATGTCACCAATACCGGAAGTAGCGGAACGAATGGTGCCCGGAAGCCTGACGCCGCACTGTAAACATCAATTGTTTTGTAATGCTAGTGCTATTCTCTGCAGCACATTTCTATGTAATCTGTTCTAACAGAACAGAGCAGAACCTTTGTTCACTCAGGCTGAGGTACAATATATCATACAAAAATGAACATGGCAATCGCGGACAGGGATTTGCTTGGAGGTTTTTTCGTTTCATAGAACGCATGACAATAGTACAGAATGCACTTAGGGTGGATCGGATGTAACGATGCATCGAATCGCACAGTGTGAGCGTACATGCGATGTGATTCGCAACGACCGAGATCGCATGAATAGAACAAGTTCTACTCGTACGACCAATCGAACCAGACTCGTCGTACAACAGATCGGCCCGTGTGAGCGAGCCTTTAGTGGATGATGCCATGCTACGCGCTAATAATTGCACACCACTTCATGGTTCTTGTTCTGCTGTTCTGGAATTGGGAGTTCTTCTTTGGTCATCGATCGTAATAAATGCTAGTATTTCTCGCTGTAGTATACAGTGCTATGTAAACTTTGACCTATTCAATAATGGTGCAGTGCTACGCGTTAATATGGTGATTGGTCACCTGAAGTCGAGTTCTGGCTAACAGTCGTGCGTTGTATACTTTTGGAGACAATGGTATACATTAAGTGAATCACCGTGAACCGTGGTATGTAGTGTACAAGCATATAATAATAATAATAATAATAATAATATAATTCATGCATTGTTAGAGCGCGCAATCCACCGTTACACAGTGCTATGTGACGCTATTTTACTCCAGCGGCGGGCTGGGGGGGGGGGTCTACCGTGCACCCTCCCCCTCCCCCCGAACCTCCAAGAGTGGTACCTCTAACCGAAAGTGCCTTTTTCACATATCAGTTTGTAAGACTCCTACAAGCTTAAGTATGATGTCCAAACCCACATTGAACCTCTTGTGTGCATTCTAATGAAGCATTCTAGTAGTACGTTCCCTTCGGGAAGAAATAGCCATTTTGAATATAGTGAAAATCATATATTCAATCAATACATTGGTATACATATTGTACTCAGATAGATATTAGATATACAATTCCAGACACATCCTGGAAGGCTGAAATAGTTAATAGTAACTTAATACTCACGTATTCTGTGGTAATCTCAGGAGAATCAGGAACATGACGACAACGACCAGGAGAAAGAAAGACAAAAAGGGGTAAACCCAAATCTTTCCTAAGGTCGATGAGCACATCACCAATATTAAGCTTGCACCCGTTTCCGCAGCCACCATTATTACCATTACCAGAGTTATCTCCCCTTCAGACAAACTGTCACCAGGTGGTATGGATCTTCTCAAAAGTCTCAATAATTTATGAGACATAGAAACGGTGGGTGCACTTTTTGATCCAATTTCATCCAATATTGGAATATCCATATGTTCCTTTTTAATACTTGACAGTTCTTTAGGTGGGATGTCTTCTTCAAATGTATATCGTTTGAGAATAACACACACAGCGACTAAAACGTACGCTAGCAATGTTCCTGAAAAGATAAACGATTACATCTGAACTTCTCAGTACCCCACGTGTTAGTTGATTATGACGGAAAGTTTACATTAATGCCAGTATCAGAAAACATGAGTACAATTCTATTATTCAATGGACCATTTTACAAAGATGTGAGAAAACAATATATTCCTGTTAAATATACGAGATGTCCATTTTAATGTGTACTCTTAATGTCATGTAAACATGCCTTTATTGTTAAACAATTGCCATTGTTTGTCTATAAAGTATTTCACTAAGGCATAGTGCATGATATCTGCGCATGATTGCAATCATATTGTTATGTTATGGGTACATTTCTCATCCAAGGCAAACCGTGTACATTATATTATATAGGTCTACTTCACGAGAATGGAGGTCGTGTTTACCAATTAATACCAGCTCTATGAGGATGCTGATGTCCAGAGTGACAGAAACAACGGCGGCGATGCACCCTGAGACCACGGTAGCAAACTTAGGAGTCTTTCTGGTGGGACATAGGTACCCGAGTGGTCTGGCAACAGAACACATGTCATGTGAGACGACAACATATAGTGTAGTATGGAATCCACTCTAAAACTTGCAGTATACATGATATATAGTAGATACATTTGGTATAGCAACATGGTATATTTGCATTAATCAGTTTTAACGTAGTAGGACTTGTAGAAAAGTGAACGTAAGACAATGCGTGATTCTCAGACAATAGTTTATATCCAGGGGCCCGTTGCACAGAACAGTTGTAGCTACAATTGATTGCAAGTCAAAGTTTCGTAACCCACTATAAATATATATTCATTGCATAAATCACTTTTATCGCTACAATTCTTGAGAATATGGTTAGCTAAAACTATTGTAGCGATAAAGGTGATTCATGCAACGAGACTTACACTTGTAGCGGGTTCCGAAAATTTGACTTACACTCCATTGTAGCTACAACTGTTTTATGCAACGCGCCCCAGGGTTGTCCTGTACGAAATAGTTTTAATTACTAGTCTATGAAATGTCTATAATAGTGTTTGTAATGGAAGATACTAAATACAAATGCAATCTTCAAATGTTTATACCTCCAAATGAGACCGTCTTTAGCCATAGCGTAGAGCACTCTGGGTAGCGGAAACAGTGACCCGAATGTGGCTGCGAACAATGCGCAGATCGCCCCTACAGATACGATGTACTGAGACTCAGTCCAGCCAGCCTTTCCGAGCATGTCCAACATGGCGGACTTTGCGTTGAGAGCAAAATGTGGACTGACAGAGTTCAGACAGATAGAAATGGCGACGTATGCGATGGTATTGATAAGGACCGACACCCAAATAGACTTTGGGATGGATTTGGTTGGATTTTTGGCTTCTTCTCCAGTTGAGGCTACAATGTCGAACCCGATGAAGGCAAAATAAGCTGTTGGAATTTCCTTTATCACCTGTGAACGAGATGAAATTGTGAACGGCAAGACGATAGTATACGATATCGACGTTTTGTTTCTACATTATTGATAATTCCACGTTTAAAATGCACTACGGTCACTTCACACATCTAAGACCGCTAAGTGCCTAAAGGGTATTATAATATCACAGCAGAGCTTAATAGTATCCAAGTCCGTGTAAAACATGATGATAATAAGGTCTTAGAGAAAAGGATCTATACATACGCCTGAGATTCCTTTGGGGAAGAATCCGTCATATGTATTGATGTCCATTTTAGCCAGACGGATAGAACATCCGACAAAGAACAGGAACACGAGGCCATTAACACAGTTCAGGATCGTGTTGATGGTTGCGGAGATCTTCACACCGGAAGTAAGAATCACAGTCAAGGTCAGACAGACAACCAGAGCAATGACGTCCAGATAGGGCCTACCTGAATTGAATGAACATTGAATCATTACAGTACGCACGTGGCTGTATGGACGTTAAATGTTTATGTTTGAAGCCTAAAAGATAGTCTGAGTCATTGAGGCTTGATTTCATATGTGTTGTATTCACAACAAGGAAGGAAGACTTTCAAGTTGGTTTCAACAACCTTATAGAAATTAATCAGAACGTATGTAAATTAATCGACAAACTATTTCGTCTCTATTTCAATGTTTCTGCTATAGACCTACGGTATATATGGATCATGGCAACGTCAATATAGCATAATGCTTATGGCTCGCGGAGACGTTTATATTCTGGACAGCGTCTTATAACTGTAGACTAGGAGTTCGTAAATTGGGCCTGTAAGTGGGTCACGCTTACTTTTAGAATTTCCAAGAATTACCTCGAATCTTACAAGTTCCGGTGATAGCCAAACACGAGTACTAAGCTTTGGGTTTACTAAACCCCAGATACAAGTTTAATACGCCGTTAACATGAATCGTGTGCTGAAACTTCTGTTCGATTCAGAAATGAATCATGTTGTTCAGCATGGTCCACACGTAATAGATCACGATACAACGTAAGGTACGTAAATAAAACAACAGCCACGCACATGTCACTGTGTAGGTTATCACCAGAATCGTTAAATCGGATATGTTTAAAAATATAATATGACCCACTTATGCGCGCTATTGTAATAAGGAAACCACACCCATAAATGCTCCACTATATGACGTCATGAGCTTCCCGTAGCTGAAGTTAGACATGGTATCAACAGCTGCACTTAGAGCTACGGCACTAGCAGCTGTTCCTATAGCGTACTCCACCAGCAGTCCCCAGCCAATCACAAATGCCAACAGTTCTCCGACTGTGACGTAGCTGTACATGTACGCAGAACCGGATGTTCGTGGACAAAGAGCGGCTAACTCTGCGTAGCATAGACCTGCGAAAACAAAAATAAATGTTAGTAGAACTCACGACACGTTTTGTCAATATTAATATGTTCTCAGCATATCAGGTAAATGAAAATAATACGTCATTCTTTATTGTTATAATTTTAGTAAGCATGACATATTTTCGATAATAAATGTTTAAAGGCATGCAATAACGGGTTTGTTTACATATTACATGATCAAACGTATTTTTTTCATGAAAGTATGTATATTTGATGTGTCTACATAAGTATATTGGGTAACAAGCTACATTTTCCGAATATCCCACTGGTTTTCAATGTTTTCATATTTTATTATGTTTTAATATGTATAGTTACGTAGCGTTATTGGTACTAGAAGTCGTGAAATGTTATTTTGACCGTTTTCATTGATCATGGTTATCCCCCTTAGTCTATTAGACTATAGCACATTGAGATATTACAGTACATTAGCAACTTATTATTCGTATTTTACCGGAAATGTAAACTACAATTGAATTTTACCTATCCTACAGCGGGGAAATGATATTTTGAGGTTAACTAAGCGACTGTATGTATGCCAACTATATGTACTTTGCATTTTAAACTCCAATTCGGTCCAAAACGACAACTTCGTCTGTGAACAACCTTTTGGATCATCTCCTTTGTGAGCATTCAAAGACCATAGATTTTCTCAGATAATTATTGTTGAATTAGGTTGAAACTATGTTTATATCAATGGCCTTAGTTGTAGCTCTTTACCACAACGTCAGAACATATGGTAGCTTACCCGAAAGCAAAGATCCGAATCCAGCCAGAACGAACGACAGAATTGCTCCGAATCCAGCTCCCTTCGAAACCAGCCCCGTGGCTAGGTACATTCCGGCCCCACAGCAACTCCCGACCCCCAATGACACCAGGTCAAAGGTTGTGAGGCACTTTTTAAAACCTCCACCTTCACCTTCAACCTGGCCTTGACCTCTAGATGTCTCATCGTTCCCGTCCGGCGGTCGACGTCGGGCCGCTCGACGAAGGAATGGTTTAACGTAAGACATTATAAGGTCGCAAGATCAAAGCTGTCTAGATCATCATCATGGAAGGTTCTGAAATCGAGACAGATATGATATACATGGCAACAGTACTACATAAGTATGATATGCTGGATCATATTACCTGATTGTAACTTAGGCTCCCTTCAGGAAAGAACACGTTTTTATTACTCGTCAATAGTTAAATGATATATCTACACTAATCATCACTAATACATATGTTACGCATTTACTTCATATATAAGGACATTGCAAAGACGTCGTACGAAAATAGTTATTGGGGGAACATCAAAATACCTGCTAGTAACATTAAAACGAAAGCATGGAATTCAAAGTATCATCATATAAGGTTTTATCACGAAACTGTTCACGAATGTCATATTAAATGAACATTGACATGCAATATCCATTTTGAACTAATCACGATTTACAGCGTCGATGTCTTAGATACTATCCACTGCGAAGATAATGCACCAATAAATAAAAAAAAGTTTTATATAGTATTTAGTCACTATTTCAAGATATAGCTATTTTATACAAAATGATCACTTTTCTTGTATCCCGGTATGTCCAATAACACGTGCCATGTAGTATTCAAGGTGAGTGTTTTATAAGAACTAATGTCACAATATGTTAAAGAACGACAAATATTGAGTAAATTAACTGGCTGGTGCCACCACGTTCTTCGCACAGAAACAAAATGAATATGTCTATCACACGTGTTACCAGCTGATTACCTAGTGTATCTATAGATATTTATCTTTGTCCACCATCTATCCACGAGTCAGAGTATATATTACGACGTTTCTCTAATCAAGGTATCGCTAGGTATTTGGGTGTTTTGTTCAGTGTTTCGATATAGATATATTAATAGGCCTCCTTGCTGCTAGGTAAAAGAGGTTCCCTAGTACATATTTTATAATGTTTTATAATATTTAATAATTTATGGTCTCATAGCGTGATACGAAGCTGGTACTAAGACGGTATGCCGCTGCACATAAAATATAGGCTCTATGTATGTAGACATACGAAGCTGCACATATAGGCTCTATGTATGTAGACATACGAAGCTGCACATATATAGGCTCTATGTATGTAGACATACGAAGCTGCACATATAGGCTCAATGTATGTAGACATAAAGGTTTGCCCACATTATTTCAACATTGGTCCGATCAAATATAACTACTCTTATAACGGGGATGAACGCATGTATATACAAAAACCAGTGGTTGGAGTAGGGTATAATACATGTAGATGTGTACATACCTTGGTTCGGTGTTCGTATTCAATTTCCGGAATAGACGCAGGATAACAGACAATGCTATCAGAAATACGTCGGTAATCCGCTGGCAATAACAGTTGGTTCTGCTAATCTACCCACATCTGTTTGGGTGTGGGCTATTAATAGCTTACTACCCGGATATACGTATATGTTGACAGTATTACACACGTGTCAGGCTGGGGGTGATCAGCCGGCCTTATACATGTCGTTATATCTTATTGTCGATTTATATACATGGCTAAAGTTCTAATCTAGTTCTATTATTTATAGTATTGCTTCTATCGATCATATTCAACATAAGGCGACAGCTGATAGCGATCGCTCTATGTTCCATCGATCACAGCATGTATTGATTGGAAATTCAACATGGCGGTAGGCCTACCTTCAATGCAGACATTGGACATATTTCCAAAATATTTAATTGGACAATACTCATGATATATCACATCGTCCCAGTAACTGCATGCAGCCAATTATATCAGGGGAGAAATCAGCTGAGTACGTCAAACCCAGGTATTCATTTCAATACTAGCACTAATCACATTGGCCTGTGTAAATAATGCAGTCTACCTACTATATACACCTGTCACGCACGGTGTAGCATAGACGGTAGGGGGAAAAGTTACGTCATTTATCAACAATATATAATGTATATTAATGTCATGATGTATTGAGTTTTGATAACTCGTCACGCATTTGGACATATGACCTTAGCTAGTCTGACAGATAGGAGGACCTACTGTAGTGTATGTTAGCACAATCATCAATGTACACGGCAAATACACAACGTTATATAACGTTATTACAACGTTGTGCCAACGTTATAACCTTGTAATAATATTGTATAACGGTGTGTGTTTGCAGGGTATGTTATACATAGACTGGCATAATCAAAAGCTACGTTGAAAACAAAACAACAAGAGGTGGGAGGGGGCGGTATACACATACTTGTACCACGTGGGTACGTCAACGGAATCTGGTGACACCAATTCATTAAATGTATTCATATAAAACAGATGAAAACATATGCATTCCGTCGATGTACACACTAAGGTACGCCTCATAGTTATAAATAGCATTAATTTTGTTCAACAGACAGTGACATAATTCTGAAATTTATATTCTATTGTCCATCCTTGGTGTTGGTTTATTTGTTATAATAACTTCAGGGAATTCCGATCCTGGCCACAATTCTCTATGTGTTTCTGATGTTTCAGTTGGAAAATGTTCAAGATCACGGAAACGACATAGGCCTACTAGCACTTGCATTCTACCAATATCAATACCATGCAATGTTTGCTGGGGATATTTGATAATGTTTTGTTTTATTTTGCACGATGTTGATTACTACATAAAACCACATTCACTAAACAGATGGGCGGTAATAAAACCACATTCACTAAACAGATGGGTGGTAATAAAACCACATTCACTAAACAGATGACCGGTAATAAAACCACAATCACTAAACAGATGGGTGGTAATAAAACCACAATCACTAAACAGATGAGTGGTAATAAAACCACAATCACTAAACAGATGGGTGGTAATAAAACCACAATCACTAAACAGATGGGCGGTAATAAAACCACAATCACTAAACAGATGGGTGGTAATAAAAGCTTCTAACCACTAATTATAAGTCGACCACGTGTACGTGTATGACTGTCACATATTTTCCAATATGTACGTCATAAAATATACGACAATATACTACATAAACAATCGATAATAAACAGTCTAATACGTTATGCAAGATTTGAAACATACTGTAGTCCTTGTACTAGACAGTGTAGTCCATGCGAGATGCGCACACTGATCCATTGACCGCGGTAATAAGGTAATGCTTTGAGCACGCGTTAGAACGTAGATTTGACGCAATATACATGTGCACATTATTATTATAATTATTATTAATGTTATTAATATTTTATTATTATAATTATTATTACTATTATTAATATTTTTATTACTATTATTATTATTATTATTATTATTGTATCTACCGGCTGTATAAGCTTGGTTGGGAGACTTCCATATATTTTGCGATTAGTGGGTATATTCATTACACGGTTTCAACATGAACTATTCTACCGTGTATTTTGTACCAGTACACTATCATATTCTCCAATGATTGAGGTCGTATGAGTCCACAGTTTAAGGAAGACGAACACGGGCGACTGCCTGGGGCCCACGAATGCCTGGTGGCACGTAATATACAAAGATGTAAATCTGCAACATCACAAATTTGTGGTATATCTATTGATCCAGTCCGTTGTATGCATCATTGCCCACCGGGTGACAGTGATATAGAACACACCTCAACCCAAGGCTGTATATGTATCTATATCCTTCCGACAGTAAACAGTACTGTAATACATACCGTGTACGAGTGTGGTCACCGTCCAACTCGTAGCCGTCTTCTCACATTACTTCCCTTGACATCATACAATTAGTACTAAGATCAGCTGTCCTTGAGCATACTTAATATAAAGGTATGTATTCCCGAACTCGAAGTAGTACTAATGACAAAGAGTCATGCTATGGGAGGCAACTGCTGAGTGGCATACTGACAGAAACTGCTCGAGGTTCTATTATTGTTGAACGCCCAAAGCAAAGTTGGCTGGAAAGAAGTAAACACTGCAACCAAAAAAGATCAAGATAGCATTGTTTCTGTGACCGCCAAGCTAGATAGAAGTTCATATAACATTTGCCGTAGGCATGTGGATCATTGTAGACAGGTATTGAATTGTGAACTTTGAGGATAGGACTAGTTATCATTTCAAAGATTGAAAATATATAATTTATTGGATGTGCACTGTACCAATGATCGGACATAAATACACACGACGCAAATATGTTGTATAATTAATTACTGCTATAGTCCGTAGTAGGGCCTATCTTTACTGATATACAATTATAACACTATTCATTTACATAGTGTCCGTGATTGTTTTCCATGTCATAAATTACATTCATTAGCGTCAGAGCCGAGTTTACTTAATTTTCGTGAAAACGGACCATAACCCTGTAGATTCTGGTCATGTTCCATCCCCAACATGCGCATTGACGATTTAACAGTGTTTTAAATATTTCCACTATAAAAATGTAATTGTTGGTGTTTTGGTTTCTACGTCATGAAATCATTAGCATATTACCCACATGCCACATGTGAACTTGGGAGATTTTCACCAGGTCATTATACCCTGTATCTGAAAGTATTTAGGTAAGCTTCTGTAGTAATAATAAGCATTTGTTAGTTTATCAATTGGCATTGTATCAATTACTGTATTTGCAATGACATATTTATCGTCTTTGTAAGCTATCGGCTGCTTCTGCGTAGTATATACTATTTCTCTCTCTCTCTCTCTCTCTCTCTCTATATA
>JAUTBT010084805.1:0-12048 GCA_032361225.1 Lepetodrilus schrolli | reverse complement strand
CTCTCTCTCTCTCTCTCTCTCTCTCTCTCTCTCTCTCTCTCTCTCTCTCTCTCTCTCTCTCGCTCTCTCGCTCTCTCTCTCTCTCTTTCTCTCTCTCTCCCCCTCTGTCTCTCATAGTTCCAAGTAAATGTGCAAATATTAATCATTTTGCTTGCATATTTAATTGAAGAAATATTTTAACTGTATATTCTATAAATTTAGTCCCAAGAAGAAACTCTAAGAGAGCTCCAAAAATACTTTGATGTCGCGTATGAATACAATTATAACATGTATTGTGTTATTGCACTAGTGATAAATCTGTCTATTGTTTAGAGGTATAGCTTCCAAATACCGGTACACCAATGTACAGGAGCTCTACCTGTATGTACAAGTGTTAACTGCAAAATACACGACTTGTGTTTATATTTGGTTCAATCCACAGGGTATCTGCTGTCAATATTGCTGTTCGTATGCTCCGCCCTCTGTGTCCATATATGGAGTCTGAAACCCGCGGCAAACCTGACGTTGTCTGGAGTTCTATACTCGTACACGGAGCGACTGGTGGCCCAGACTATTGGCCGTGTGTTTCTCTGGCGATTTAACCGCCAATGTCGTGACGTGGAGAACACCCAGGAGAAAACATTACTAAAGATACTGAACACTGGTAAGCATACCATATATGGCAAGGACCACAACATGGTGGATATAAAGACTGTGAAAGACTTCCGGTCACGTGTTCAGATTAGCGACTATAGCAACTACAAACCATACGTGGATCGTTGTCTGGCTGGTGAAAAGAATGTGTTCTTCAAGGAGAAGGTCGACTATTATGGAGCGACATCCGGCACAACTTCCGGTAAGAGTAAACTATATCCGATCAATCGCAAAGCCAACGTCCGGATGTATTTGGCTCCACTTATCATGCCATTGGCGACAGTAATACAGACTCTTCCAAGGGTATTGGGTGCTAGGTTTCAGCCTGGGTTCTGGCTACCAAACAGTACCGTGGATGCCGGAAATGGTGTTAAGATTGGAACGATTTCTGTGACATTTCTAAAGTATAGTCCACACTGCACTACACCTAAAGAAGGCTACACTGTTCAAGACGAGCACACTGGACAATACATCCACATGGTGTTTGCATTGCGAGAGCGAGAGGTTGGCGCGCTGATCGCGATGAATTCATCCGTGTTGTTTATGGTGTTGTCCCTCGTTGAACACAAATGGCAGAAGCTAGTCCGCGATATAAGAAGAGGTCAACTAGATTCTGAGTTGGACATTCCCGATGACGTCAGAGCTGCCCTCAACAAACAGCTAAATCCGGAACCAACTAGGGCCAATGAACTAGAAGCCATATTCCGGTCTGGGTTTAAGGAGATGGTGCCAAAGATCTGGCCTCATCTTGGGGGAATCGTAGCACTTTCTACGGGAACATTTGTCTTACAGGTGAGTCCTCGAATAACTACCAAAATTGCGCATTGACGATTGCTAATGAAAATCCTACGCGTACATGCATAGTACAGTGTTAGATGACACCCGCTCAGGTTAAAGTAAAGCAAGTTCGAGCTCTGCTGGCCATGGTGTGTGGATGGGTGATCTATAACCTGAGAGCATCTAGGATTCGATCCTGCCCCACATTGAATCACAGGCTGAAAAACTTGTGTTGTCACCTTAGGAAAAACTTGTGTTGTCACCTGTTCACCCAGCAGAGAATGGGTACCCGGAATTATGAGATGGACAGGTGAATGATAATCTTGTAGCGCCTTGAACAGCAACTTGGCTTGCATACTCTCCAGGGAGTTGTGAAGGAATTGAGAGCAAACATATCCATTTAGCATGGATTTAGCGCAATATACATGTTCACATTATTATTATTATTATTACACCCACGAGCAAATGTTGTGAATGCCAGCATGTTTTAATTTATTCAGACTTGTAGACCGATAGGTATGTACATGTATAGACTTACGATAGACTTGTAGACCGATACCAGTCCTGGGTCCAGTTGCACGACGCTCTTGTAGCCCTACAATAGTAGGGCTAATTTTTAGTCTTCTACAATTGGAATTGGGCTGCACGAAGCTCTTGTAGGCTATCTGAATATTGTATTGTAACGGTAATTGTAAGTACAATTGCCTACAATTAACTAGAGCATCGTAGAACTGGATCCTGATGTAGCTATGTCCATGTATAGATTTACAGTAGAGTTGTTCCTTCACAGAGTCGCTTGGTGCAGGACAGATACGTGGGTTACGACGTCCCCATCTTCTGCAACTGGCACATGGCCACGGAGGGCGTCTATGGCGTGTTGCTGTTTGACGACGATGTGTACAAGGAAGGGACGCGCGAAGTCAGGGACGACTATGTCATCATTCCCAATTTAAACTTCTACGAGTTTATTCCGATGGACCAGGATGATGAGAAGACGCCGAGACCTGTTTTGGCCCATGAGGTAAGGGAGATAATTCAAAGCCCACGAGGTAGGAGATAATCCTAGTCCACGAATGAAGTATCGAATATGGCCTCAGACTACAATTATTCATTTCCTGGTTGTGGAAGTGACGTCAGAAAACAGTCCTCTATTAGATGGGATGTGGCTTGCTTGCAAGTACAGTTTTTGCAGATTTGTGCAGGTGGAATGGCAGATGAGACTAAATAGTATTTGTAGGAAAGCTTCATTTGACCCATGTTTGCATAAAAGTGTGCTCTGGCCCTGGATGCGTTCAGGCTACAATGCATTTCTCTACGAAGTGCTACATAGCACCACAGGCGCCGTTCAGCCAACACATGTTGGTACTATGTAGGACTACCTGTTTACTTCGGTTGTTGAGCCAGTCGTGTTTTGTAGGAAATAGTAGGAAAACCCATTAAGCATGACGGAATGGACTGCACGCATGCGCAAACCAATGTCCTGCTATTTTCCTACGAAATAGTTCAACCAGGCTCTACTTTGTAGAAAAGTAGCATAGCGTAGTGTGGATAAATGTATTGCAGCCTGTACACAGCCCAGGTGTCACAGCTGTGTTCCTCTGCTACAACTTTCAACCTCTGTAAGTGTGGCTAACACAGTTTAATAGTTAAATGTCAATACAGTGCTGACTTTACGACACTGCAGGTGAAGACGGGCGCCATCTATGACCTGGTTGTGACGACTCCGCGCGGCTTGTACAGGTTCCGAACTGGAGACGTGGTGCGAGTGGTCGGATTCCGAGGGACAACTCCGAAATACCAGATGCTACAGAGGTGACAATAGGGGTCGCTTGGCTAGGTATTATTGGTCTGGGTTGACGAGATTAACTTTCTCCCTGCTGTATTAGGCACAGACACAGCTATTCAGAGCATATCCGGTTGCCGTCAGCATGGAGAGAGTTAATGGGCAGGAACTAATCATCTCTGATGTATCAGTTGTGTAGGTTTGGGGAGTCCTACTTGACAGACAAGCCAATTAATGTGAACTAGAACTGTAACTTAATTGTGTAACTTTGACTACTTTCATATTGGACCATGACAGCCAATGGCAATTCACTTTCAGGGTGGGAGATGTCCTTGACATCTGCACGGAAAAAGTACAGGAAGCGGTATTCCGGGATGCGATCTTAGAGGCCGCCAATGCTTGGACTTCCGGGAAACTTGTTCACTTTGCGGGCTGTGAAAATACCCACATTCTTAAACTAACAGGTTGGAATGATTATTAATAAAAGTAGTCTTCACTATTATTATTTTCTATGACATCAGGTCGTTGGTCAATTGGTATTATTCGTTTTTTTCCCGTTGTTATACGTGGCGTATTGAAGACTAGATTCAAGAAATGATAACTTTGTATATTATATTGTTGCAGGGGAATCCGATGGCGATCTATACTATGTGGTGTTTATGGAGATGGATTCATCTCGACCCTTACCTCCATTCGCCACAGAATCGGTAAATATCTCGTACACTCATGATCATTGCTCAGTGAAGTGTTAAAGACAACTCACACAGTAATGCATCAGGAACAAAAATAGTGAATAGCTCCCACAGCAATACGTATCAGGAAAGATAACTCCAATAGCGAGCGCGATTACGACCAAGTCCAACAGTCTTGTGTTACAATACTATAATAGTAATAATAATACAATAATAAAAGTAATAGTAATAACAACAATAATAATAATAGTAGACTTTATATCGCAAGGTAAGTATTCAGACTCTTGCACAGGATTTATTTTGCCAGATTACGTAGGTTAGTTATGTGCGTTAAAACCCAATATTTCCAGCAGACGATTTGATGATCTGACTGAGTTAGAGTATATAATTGCGATTTTGAGGGGTTTTGCTTAACCAATACTACACAAAGCACTGCTATATCCAGGTTTAAATTAAACAATACAAAACAAAGCACTGCTATGTCCACGCTTACATTAAACAATACAACGTCCAAACGAAGTCGTCACAGCGGGAAGTCATGAAAACGGCGTTACCCGTTTCCGTGGCAAATGGAATAATTTCATGTCATTTACATCGAAGATCTCATTATTCTTCCAGATAGACGGCGCCCTATGTCGTCATTCTGACCAATACAAAAATTTCAGGGAAAAGGGGACACTCTCACGGCTAAAGATAATACAGATACATCCGGGTACCTTCGACCAGATGAAGAACATGGCTGCCAGCACCAACCCTCTGATGTACCGGCTTCAGTATAAACATCCACGTGTTGTCAGGAATGAGGCGAGGCTGCAAGTGTTGTTGAAGAACCAGATTTTAACATAACACAGACGTTTAATACTGATAGTGTTAATGGTTAACACTTAAAAATATATACAATACTGTAATGAGTGTTAGCAATAATCCATGGAAGCATAATTGAGTGGACACTTCTCATTACATCGAAGAGACTTTCAAATACATTTGTATTAATTTGTATTATTATGAGGATCGTGTACAATAAGGTGCTAATTGTACAACATGACCTGTTATTGCAAATACGATCCTTTCGTAAGCGTCCATTATATACGGGATCTCGTATGAGTGTTCATACATTATTGAATGTATTAAACGAGTTGGCAAAACTGATATTTTCCTAGGCTCTGCCGATCATTATATCATTTTTGTCAACGAGTTAATAATTTCAGTAAAATATGAACACGAATATGATATTCTACTCATCACAGAACTGTAGATATTATGTTAATATAGATTTTCGTCGCAAGCATAAAACTATTTTATAAAGACAAAATTAATGTCGTGGGAATTGTGTTAAAGCACCGTGGGAATTGTGTTAAAGCACGCAGACACAATATAGTCCCAAGTAAATGTGTAAATATTAATAAACTGTTAGCGTATTTAATTGAAGAAATCATTTATCTTTATGGTCGATAAGCTGACTCAAGAAGAGGATCTAAAAGAGGTCCAACAAGATGATGACAACGCGAACGAATACAATTATTATACCTACGGTGATTAGTCCATTAGTCCAGTGTATGCTCAAGTCATAATGTGTAATGCATGTATTCAAATTACCAATTCATACCATTTGGCACCATTAGAAACACCACCATTCAATCATTTGCAAGCCAAATTAGTACCCACCGATAGCATCGTTTGCAATATGATAAAAAACAAATTAAAAAAAACAACACACTTAATCTATTTACAAAGGAGAAATAATATGAAGAACGCAGTCAATGCAATATAATATAATATAATCTAAAATAATATAATGCAATGCAATGCAATGCAATGCAATGCAATGTAATGTAATGCAATACAATACAACACAATATAATATAATACAAAATAATACAATACAATACAATACAGTATAATACAGAATAATATAATATAATATAATATAATGTAATGAAATACATACAATACAATGCATACAGTACAATGCATACATACAATACAATATAATACAATACAATACAATACAGTATAATACAGAATACAATACAATACAATATAATGCAATACAATGCAACACAACACAATACAATACAATAAATACAATATAATATAATATAGTACACTACAATACAATGCAACACAACACAATACAATACGATAAATACAATACAATATAATATAATATAGTACAATACAATACAATGCAATGCAATAAATGCAATACAATATAATACAATACAATAAATTATAATACAATATAACATAGTACAATACCATACACTACAATGCAATGCAATACAATACAATACAATATACTATTATACAATACAATATAATATTATATAATACAACATAATATAATATAAAATAATACAATATAATACAATATAATATAATATGATATAAAACAATACAATACTATACAATACAATATGATATGATATGAAATGCTATGATACGATACCGTACGATACGATACGACACGATAGAGAGATTTACATGAAGACATTAATATTAATAATGGGGATTTACATACTATATTCACACACACCCCCCAACCCCCCACCCCCACACCCCACCGCAACCCCAAAATAAAATCAAGAAAAAGACAACAGGCAACTGGAAGGCAACATAATTTCCTTTAAAACAAAATATATGTGATTCTTAAATTGGTAGAATGATATAGAATCTTGGAATATGTGTGTATGTGTGTAGGGGTTGGGAAGTGGGGGTGGGGAGTGGGGGTGGGGGTCAATGTCCTGAGGGGGGATACTGGCCAGGGCTGAAATGTTCTGACACCGTATCGTACACACATGTGTAAATACCTTTTATCAAATAACACTGCACGTTTCTATTACTGAATATTGGGCATATCGGTCAATTTCAGTTTCCAATGTATTATTACCCATGGCAATAACGTGTGATTTCGACTGCAAATTGTATTGTCACAGCCGAAATTCATTTTGATTTCTGACATTAATCAAAATGTGTCCTTTAACGTGTGTCTCATTACTAATCACGTGCCATTGCCCTGAATGGTACCCATATAGATATATTATTAACAATATTAAAATCAGACTGGGGAAATATCATTACCGGAAGCCTCATTATGTTTTCTGAGGTGGAAGAGTACTTTCGCCGCCATAATCAGAATCAACAATCATAACAAGAACCAGAATTAATAACTACGGTAAGGGATCAGTAACCACGGTATGGGATCAATAACCAGGGTATGGGGTCAGTAACCACGGTATGGGATCAGTAACCACGGTATGGGATCGACATAGTATCGTTCATTTATAGCAACATGGCGCATCAACAGCCAAATGATCTGCTGTACAGAAGGGTTGTGGTAGTGACCTAATCACATTGACTGTCGCAGACGTCGATAGCTGATTACGTGAAAACTACGATCACCACCGAGCACAACACAAGTATAATACGTGAACAACACACGTAAACAACACGTGTGTCATAGATAATTCCAAAAGTTGTCAACGTTCTTCCCATTGTAGAACATCGACGATCACTCACGAAGTATCGCGAGTACATAATTAGCTCAGTACGAGTACGTTGCGAGCTAATGAAGAACTATGACGAACTTAGACACTGTAATGATAACTTGAAATACTAGTAGCTTAGTTAAGAAGGATGGAGTTCGGCTGGTTCGTGACTGGGTGACCGAAAACATGAGAGTATATAGGATTGCTTCCTGTCTCACACTGAAACACAGGCTGGAAAACCTGAGGTGTCACATTAAGCAATTGGCTTAGTTCGAGAATGTATGTTTACCATGCAGATAATGGGTACCCGGAAGGATGACACAGACATGCGAATGATCATGCTAACCTTCTAGCGACTTGAATGGCAGCTTGGGTTGTATACTCTCCAGGGAGTTGAGAAGGAAAATGAGAGACACTGATCCATTGACCTGGATAATAATGCACCGCTTTGAGCACGCTTTCAAGCATGAATTAGGCGCAAAATATAAGTAATTATTATTGGTATAGTTTTGGCACTGAAACTACTAACATCTATGCATCGGTCATACGTAGCCAGTGTATTCACCGTCTCTTGAAGCAAAGTCAGGTCTGTACAGAAATGACGTGGAACACAATGTTCGTCGTCTTGGGGACTGGAGGCGTGGCTGTCGCAGTCCGAGTTGCCATGGTGACGTCGTCAGCAGCAGGTATGTCCATTACCTTTGATAAACGCTTCCGTTTGTGTGCAATGTGGGATGGCGAGCTAATTGAGTTGCTTGGATGCTCGACAATTCCCCTGAAAGTTAACATATTTTTCACGTAAAATCCGTCCCTACGACCAAAAACGTGTCCTATTATACGTTATCGAGACATGTAATTTCTAGCCACGCAGTCTACTTTTCTGTAATTTTCTTTTTATATTACGAGATGCACGATATGTTACTACACTGTATATTAGTTCTTGAAGAATACGTACCTATGATATGATATATCTTCCACAGGATACTTACTGTCAATATTGCTGTTCTTATTCTCCGCCCTCTGTGTCCATATATGGAGTCTGAAACCCGCGACAAACCTGACTTTGTCTGGCGTTCTATTCTCGTACACGGAGCGACTGATGGCCCAGACTATTGGCCGTGTGTTTCTGTGGAGATTTAATCGCCAATGTCGTGACGTGGAGAAAACCCAGAAGAAAACATTACTGAAGATACTGAACACTGGTAAACATACCGTATATGGCAAGGACCACAACATGGCGGATATAAAGACTGTGAAAGACTTCCGGTCACGTCTTCAGATTAGCGACTATAGCAACTACAAACCATACGTGGATCGTTGTCTGGCTGGTGAAAAGAATATGTTCTTTCACGATCACGTCGACTTTTATGCAGCGACATCCGGGACAAGTTCCGGTAAGAGTAAGCTATATCCGATTAATCAGAAAGCAGATTTTCAGTTGAATCTCTATATGGTCATCCTGACATTGCCGACACTTTTAGACACCCTCCCAAAGTTAATGGACATCAGGTTTCAGTCGTGGTTCTGGTTAGCGAGCAGAAAACAGCAGGCGGGAAATGGCGCCATGAAGGGGTCCGGCTCATCGACCTTCCAGAAGCGTGCTCCGAACTCCTGTACACCTAAAGAAGGCTACACTATTCACGACGAACATACTGGGCAGTACATCCACATGGTGTTTGCATTGCGAGAGCGAGAGGTTGGAATGCTAATGGGAATGTCATCGTCCGTTCTGTTTATGATTCTGGCCCTCGTTGAACACAACTGGCAGAAGCTAGTCCGCGATATAAGAAGAGGTCAGCTAGATTCTGAGTTGGATATTCCCGATGACATCAGAGCGGCTCTCAACAAGCAGTTAACTCCGGACCCGATTCGATCCGATGAACTAGAAGCCATATTCCGGTCTGGGTTTAAAGAGATGGTGCCGAAGATTTGGCCTCATCTTGGAGGAATCGTAGCACTGAGTGCAGGAACATTTGCCATGCAGGTAGGTGGGTGTTAGTGAAAACAGTACATCCATGTGCGAATGGTAGTAATTCTATTGGATCTACATTCCTATTTGTTGCTAGTAACAGCGTATGACTTCAGCACAAGTACGAAGGGTTACTGGCCTGTCTTTAAGAACTATGGGAATATGACGGTACCGATGTTTGCATTGGATGTAAATTTGTTAATATTCGTATATCCCCTTTTTAAATATATTCATCAATTTCTTCTAGATAACATGGATACCAACTAATCTGCTTTCTCTCCCAATGTCCTAGATACATAGAGCAGCTATATCTATAGACTTACAGTTGACGTGTTCCTTCACAGACTCGCGTGGTGCAGGACAGATACGTGGGTTACGACATCCCCATCTTCTGCAACTGGCACATGGCCACGGAGGGTGTCTATGGCGTGTTGTTGTTTGACGACGATGTGTACAAGGAAGGGACGCGTGAAGTTAGGGACGACTATGTCATCGTTCCAGATTTAAACTTCTACGAGTTTATTCCGATGGACCAGGTTGATGAAGAGACGCCGAGACCTGTTTTGGCCCAGGAGGTAAGGGAGATAATTCAAAGCCCACGAGGTAAGGGAGATAAGCCGGAATCTTTCACCCCTACTTGACGAATGAGTCAGTGCCCAAGACGTAACTAAATGGATATAACGCAATGGCTAGGAGGCGAGGTGTATGAATCAATGGGCAGGTTATAGGAGATAATGTAATGGCCAAGATATAAGGGTGATGATTCTTTAGTTAGGGAGATAATTCAAAGGCCAGGTAATGGAGAGAACTCAATGCAAAAGTTTAAAGAGAGATCATTCACATATTCCCAGTACATGCATGATTAAATAATTTAATTTAACATCTCTATCTCTCTTTCTCTCTCTCTCTCTTCTCTCTCTCCCCCTCGCTCTCTCTCTCTCTCTTTCTCTCTCTTTCTCTCACTTTACCACACTCCAGGTGGAGATAGGCACCATATACGAAATGGTGGTGACGACTCCGCAAGGCTTGTACAGGTACCGGACTGGGGACGTGGTGCGAGTGGTCGGATTCCGAGGGACAACTCCGAAATACCAGATCCTGCAGAGGTGACAATAGGGGCATTTTTATATAGTAAAAGGTTACATCCAGACACATTTAATAAATAAACTATCGATATCAGTCAAAATGAGTGGCCGATAACTCACTGGATCATAACCAACTGCTTTCAGGGTGGGAGATATTGTCAACCTCCACGTTGAGAGAACACCGGAAGTTGCATTCCGCGAAGCGATACAGGAAGCTGCCAACGGATGGAACTCTGGGAAAGTCGTTAACTTTGCCGTCTGTGAGAATATCCACGTTGATAAAGTAACAGGTAAAGACTGAACTAATTAACTTAATGTTCATGTGTTATTTACTACCACGGTTTGTGTTTCTCATAAAAAAATCCTTGTACAACTGGTATTATTATGTGAGTATGCCTTTTACAAGTGGTATTATTATGTGAGTGTGCCTCGTACGAGTGTTATTATTATGTGAGTGTGACTTTTACAAGTGGTATTATTATGTGAGTGTGACTTTTACAAGTGGTATTAGTATGTCAGTGTACCTTGTTCATTCCTTGCTTTTACTAAGACGTACAACATTAATCTATATTGTTTTCAGAGCAGCACGTTGACAAGCTATACTATGTGGTTTTCATGGAGATGGATTCATCTCGGCCCTTACCTCCATTCGCCACAGAATCGGTAAATATCTCGTACACAAAACAGCCCTGTATCAGAAGAGATCTCCCACATCATTCCATTAGGAAAGAATTCCAATAGAGAGGGCACAGACGAGAGCCTGTTTGGTAACTAGGATGATGAGAATTCCTCGTTGTTATTATCATAGTGTTTTAGAACTGATAGGTTTAGGATATCCCATGTGGGGCGGGTGGTAGCGCAATGGTAGAACGTTGGATATCGGAGCCAAAGGTTCCATGTTCAAATCCCGACCCGGCATGAATGTTCGTGAAAGTTAACTTTCTGACGCGATATTGATAGGATGCTGTATGTATCGTGGCAATGCAGTTATCATTCTTCACTGGGGAGAACCGCATGTGGGTATCTCCAGTCACTCACATCCAAGATGGCGTAGGGCTCAAATTGAAAATATTTGTCAATGAGGTTTTTCCCGTTTAACGGGTATTTTTCATATGTTCATTTACGGAAACTTCAAGATATATATATATACAATATGAATTTTTGAATCGTACAATTTTAGAAAAAAAATATATTTGGGAATAAGATATCAAGCATAGAACTTTGAGTGTGATGCGGGTAACTGCAAAGCGATAATTCAGGTAACTGAACATTCAGTTTCAACTGAGATGTGGGTAACTGCATGCCAACTATACACACGTATATTTTTCTACTAATAATTGTATATCGCCATACCCCAGTGAACACACTGGTTCTCGTCTGATCACCGAAGTTAAACAACGTCGGACAGTAATCAACATTGCTTATTTTTGTTTCATAAACAACATATTTGTAAATTTAAAAGCATTCTGCATCTATCTGTTACCCTACAATTACCCGCATGCGGTTCTCCCTGTGATCCTTATGTCCGTACGGTGCTCGCAGGATTACTGCAACATTCAGCGCTACGGATGTTGCGGGTTTCCTCCTGCCCTAAAATGACAAGCCGTGATATAAGTGAAAG
>JAUTBT010084804.1:0-20547 GCA_032361225.1 Lepetodrilus schrolli | reverse complement strand
TACGGCCACACCCCCCCCCCCCCCCCCTCCTGCGTATACATTCTCAAGATGCTCCGCTGTTTATCCGGAACTAATGGCTCCTGTCTTTCGGTGCCGACCGTAAACACGTACGCATGCATATAGTCCATCAGCACTTCCTAGTGATATGTCAAACTCTGATAAGAACCATCGAGTTATGATAGCGTTCCTCCGTGACTTTTCTGACACAATAAATTTACCAATTATGGGTTTCTTCGTATGTCTTGAGTGTAGAATTAACACGTTAGCAGGAAAAGGCTCACCTCCATCTAATCTGAGGCTCGTCCATATCCTCGTACCAAGAAAGCAGAACGTCTTTGCATGATTCTATAGATAGTTGAGTTTTGAAAAAGTAAACTTCTCGAATTACCGCGAGCTGGCTTCCCTGTTAAAATGGACTGACTCACAAGTGAAGTATGCGAGATCTGACTCAGTGCACTGATCTCTTTTCGGGAACCAGACAGTAAGTAATCGTGAACAGCCGACCATCTCCCCTCGTCTTATAACCCCTATAGGGCCCCTCCCCTACCACACCCACCCCTCTCCACGTAGTCTAGTTACAAATATTTCACAATGACTACTCGTGCGTTACAGGCCAGAATTGAAGAACTTGAAGAAGAACTCGAGGCAGAAAGACAAGCTCGGTCCAAGGTAACAATATATTCCATATTGTATTAAAATTTGATTAAGTTTTAATTCAACATATTATTTGAGGCGAGCTATTCTGAAGTTGGTCAACGGAACTTCTTAATGTATAGTATAGTTAGGATTTTAATCAAACTAAAGTTACATAATTATTGCAATAACTCATGGTCACAGCTTGATATACAGTATGGTTAGTATTACATTAGATTTGTACTTTTCCAATGACAATGCTCTTGAATTATATTACACCGTTCCATTGCGCCATGTAAGGTTTCAAACATTTACGTAATAGTTATTTTGGCATAGCTTCAAAGCACCGTGAAATCTAGCGTTTATGTACAAGTAATTGTTTAAGCAAAAGGTACATAGGCTCCTGCTGCTTCTATAAATATACCAGCTACACGTATAAGCGCTAGATGCACCAAACATATGTATACGCCTTTGAATATCTGAGACAACCAGCCCAGTGTTCTGTAGATAAGGCGATCTACGATAGCAAGCAATTACTCACTCACTCCGGCCATCATATTATAAAAGCTTCCTTTGATTATATATTTGAAATATTACCGGTTTATGAACAATTCAACAGCCGATTCCAAAAGTAACATATATCGCACATCGCTATATTCATTTGGCGTGGAGTAGGTACAATTCAAGAAACATAGAACTACTATTAACTCATCTAGGTATATATTTAATGGGTTCCACGTGTCTGCTGCGCAGGTTGAGAAACAGAGATCTGAGCTGTCTCGAGAGTTGGAGGATTTGGGAGAGCGTCTGGATGAGCAAGGAGGGGCTACAGCGGCACAGGTGAGTTGAAAGCAGTTAATTACAGGTGTAGAATTGCAGGTGTGGTATGCTACAAACACACGATGAAACATTTAATTATATTAAACATGTATCATTTTGGATAGTTTTATTTTTGGGTACCTTTAATAAATATAATAAATATTTCATATATCCATACTAGCTTCAACTTTAATAGTAATATCAACATTATTAATTAATAATACTAACATGATATTATTACAACGTAAATAATGTAATTGTTAACATACAGACCTAGTCCAGGAACATAGACGTTTCCATTTGCCATTGCAAAATGCTTATTTACGTCTTCATATAGCTGATTCAGCCTATATCCTCTATGGAGAGGAAATACATTGTCTACCACATACATGGCCTGTTGATTACTTGTAGGTTGAGCTGAACAAGAAACGTGAACAAGAACTACTGAAGCTTCGTCGTGATCTGGAAGAGTCCACTCTTCAACATGAGGCACAAGTTGCTTCTCTTCGTAAAAAGCACACCGATGCTGCCAACGAGCTCAGCGACCAGGTCGATCAGCTTCAGAAGGTCAAGAGCAGGTGCGTGGTGACGTCTAGCGGTTTTATTACCCAAGGGGTGTAACTGTTATCTAGTAGTGATAGAGACAGGTGTTTAGACGTAACATCAAAAGTGAATAAATACACTTGCCACTGTATATGTTCGTATACATCTTTAAATCATCTTCATATCTTAAAGGGACAGGTTCACTGATTTTGAAAATGTGTGACTCAATCTACCTCAGTTTCAACTGCGAACACTAAGCACGGTGTTGTTGTTTTCCCCCATGGTCCATTAAATTCTTTTAAGTTATTACCAAACATTTTAACCTTTCAGACTTGAGAAGGAGAAGAACCAATTCAAGAGCGAAGTTGATGATCTCCACGCCCAAATCGAGCATGTATCAAAGAACAGGGTCAGTATTCTGTAGATAGTCGAGTACATGTTAACAACGGCTTTGTAGATTATTATAAGCATGAGCCCATTAGTTCAATGACGACTATTGTTGATGGATTCATATATTAGTATAGCATAATCCAAAATAAATGTAACATCATTAGCCATAGCAGTAGAAGGAACATCAAAGCCATAAGCTGTGCTATTCTGCATCTTTCCTTCAACCAAGGGCGTATCTGATTCTATATTTCTCGTCTCTCCACCCAGGGTGTCTCTGACAAGGTTTCGAAGCAGATGGAGGCTCAGCTTTCTGAGCTGAACTCTAGGATTGACGACGGTCAACGCCAGATCAGCGAACTGCAGTCCCAGAAGAACCGCCTGCAGTCCGAAGCGTCCGACTTAACCCGCCAACTGGAGGAGGCCGAGCACAGAGTGGGACATCTGGCCAAGGAGAAGACCTCACTAGCAGCCCAGCTGGAGGAAGCCAAGAGGAGCCTGGAGGATGAGACACGGGTAAGCAGAAGGCGGCTCTATGAATAACGCCAACTTCGTGAAGACGCCAAGATCACTCTGTTGGAATAACAACTAACGAAATGGGAATAGAATACCAAAACATTGCAGACAACATTATCAATGTTTGTTAGAATAGCAGGTGTTTATTAACGGGAATGTTAGACAGATATATGGGTAATTATTAGAAGTCAGGCAGAAAAAAGCAATATTTTGATAGGCAAAACTCCAATATATTTATGCTCTCCATGTGTCATAGTCACAGGCTGTTAAGCATTTGCAGCATTGCTACCAGACCATCTATGGACTGTACCTCCACCAATCGTGTTGAATCAATTTAAATCAATATCATAAATAAATAACGGGTTAGAACATTGTTGTCATTGTACCTAAAAGTCTATTTATTGAATTACAGTATGCGAGTGTATGTCTCTAACTATTATTACTATGAAAACAATATACAAGCTCAATCCGTGACTCCCTTATACAACTACTATATGTTCTGCTATAGACTCGCCAGAAGCTGCAGAGTGATGTCAGGAACTTGAGCGCTGACCTTGACGCCGTCCGTGAGCAGCTGGAGGAGGAACAGGAAGGTCGCTCTGACCTCCAGAGACAACTCTCCAAGGCCAACACAGAGGTACAGCAATGGAGGTCCAAGTTCGAGGGCGAGGGAACTGCCCGCGCTGAGGAACTGGAGGAGGCTAAGTGAGTCACCTTCAAACGAGTAAACTGAACAATAAACTATCATTTTAAAGGCTTAATATTCAATTTTCAGAGGACAATATCGTAAACTCATTTGTTTTTAGAGGTTCCCCAACATCGAGAATAATAGATTCTTCTCCATTTCCTATATTGCTTACAGAACAATAATGCTTCAATATGTAACATCGGTATATACGCTATTTCAGATGATTGGTTTGTCAAATATATATATATATATATGTAGAGTTTTAAATCGTAGGTGACTGAAAAACAAAATACCGCTCGGATGGCTACTTGGTTCTCAATTTTCAAATTAAATCATTCGACATACTTATACTTTATTTTATAGGCGCCGTCTGCAGGCTAAACTCAACGATGCCGAGCAAAACATGGAGACCGCCTACGCTAAAGTCAACGCTCTGGAGAAGGCTAAGGCTAGACTGCAAGGAGAACTCGAGGACCTTATGGTCGATGTGGAGAGAGTGAGTAACACAAATATCTTGTAATGTTCCGCACTTAGATTATACGACCGTACACTACTAGTATTATCGTCTTCACTCAGCTTCCTAAGGCAAACAGTGCCTTAATATTATGAACATATACGTCATTTGAAGAAGTCATTAACCAACTGATACTAAACTAAACCTATCGATGCATCAACATGGTCTTTAGATATAGCCTCACAATGATATTACAACAACCTCGTCTCTCCAACAGTCCAACGCCAACGCTAACTCTCTGGAGAAGAAGCAGCGTGCGTTCGACAAGACTCTGGCCGAGTGGCAGGCGAAGGTGAAGGATCTTCAGTCTGAGCTGGAAAATTCCCAGAAGGAGTCACGTGGTTACTCAGCAGAGCTGTTCCGCACCAAGGCCCAGCTTGAGGAGTCCCACGACCAGATTGATGCTGTCAGAAGAGAGAATAAGAACCTTGCTGGTAAATACCAATAACACCTAATTTATGTGGCAGGCTAGGTAATGTTGAATTTGTCGGTATATGTAAAAATAAAATGATTTAAACTTCATCTTCAAACTGTTTCGATAATGTGCATTGAATGAGAATTGGTACTCATCAATTCATTGTAATATTATGTGAAATACGATATCAACAAATTGGTGTTGCTTTCCAGATGAGATCCACGACCTGACTGAGCAACTCACCGACGGAGGCCGGAATGTTCATGAGATCGAGAAGGCCCGCAAGCGTCTGATGATGGAGAAGGAGGAGCTGCAAGCTGCCCTGGAGGAGGCTGAGGCTGCCCTGGAACAGGAAGAGGCCAAGGTGATGCGCGCGCAGCTCGAGATGTCTCAGGTCCGCTCCGAGATCGACAGACGTATCCACGAGAAGGAAGAAGAGTTCGAGAACACACGGTAAACTATTAGTCTAAGTGTACTGAAATAGGCAATTTCTTGAAAATATGTTGGTAGCCAAAAGAACCATTATAAGCTATCTACAGTTATACGCCAGGGTAGTATGCACTATGTAAGTGTCATATTATTATTATTTTTATTGTTACATGTCCCTTAAAGTTACCATCTACTATTCAGTTATATATGTCCGTATATTTTCCAGTCGTAACCACCAGCGTGCTCTGGACTCCATGAACGCCAGCCTGGAGGTGGAGGTGAAGGGCAAGACTGAAGCCATGAGGATTAAGAAGAAGCTGGAGTCGGACATCAACGAGCTGGAGATCGCTCTGGACGGAGCCAACCGTGGCCGTGCCGAAGCTGAGAAGAACATCAAGAAATACCAGCAGACAATCAGGGTACGTCCAGGTTACACGTTCCACCCAGAATAGTAGCAGTGTATGATGATTCGTATACATAATTATTCTGTTAATGTCCTGCGAAATGAGAAATACACATGACTTGGAAACTAAATGAATATATTATTCCAATATACTAGTATTATGATACGCTCTGCTTCTAGGAACTCCAATCGGTAGTGGAGGAGGAACAGCGCAACCGTGATGAAGTGAAAGAGTCCTACAACATGGCCGAGCGCCGCTGCACCATGCTCACCGGTGAATGCGAGGACCTGCGCACAGCTCTGGAATCTGCCGAGCGCGCCCGCAAGGGAGCTGAGAACGAGCTCCAGGACGCCAACGACCGGGTCAACGAGCTGGCCGCCCAGGTGTCCTCCGTGTCCAGCCAGAAGAGAAAGCTGGAGGGAGATGTTACAGCCATGCAGGTTAGTATGCACTAAACATTACTGGAGTCAATAGTGTATGATGCACAGGTATACGAAGATGCATAAGTAAACATGTTTGTTAATTTCAAATACCTTGGTCAATCACATATTAAATATGGAACAAACCTGTATAATGGTTGGAAAGTGAAGTTGAGTCATCCTACGAAACAGTTTCAAATAGGTCCAATAATACCATGTACTGTACCAATGATCTCGTGTGTTCTTTTCAGACTGACCTTGACGAGATGAACTCTGAACTCCGCGTCGCAGAGGACAACGCCAAGCGCGCCGTGTCCGATGCTGCCCGTCTGGCTGACGAGCTCCGCCAGGAACAAGATCACAGCCTGCAGATTGAGAAACTCCGCAAGGGAATGGAGGGCCAGGTGAAGGAACTCCAGGTCCGTCTGGATGAAGCAGAATCACAGACCCTCAAGGGAGGCAAGAAGATGATCCAGAAACTAGAACAGAGAGTAAGTATTAATTATGCAAACGCTTGATGATAGAATAAGCTATACACTATATTAGTTTCAATAATTAACAGCAATGTACATAACATATTCCTGAAACTGACCGTATTTTCTTATTTCATATTCATATTTCTTTCTTTATGGAACCATTGAGCATTATCTTCAACGATGTCTGATTAAAATCCGTTCCATCAGACTCTCCAAGTCTTACAAGAAGTATGAATCTACACTACCACATCCAGTTGCGCACCCGTATAGTCAATGTATTTCCTGGTATTTCTAGGTTCGGGAACTGGAGTCTGAAATGGACAACGAACAGCGCCGCCACGCTGACACCCAGAAGAACATGCGCAAGGCCGACAGACGTCTGAAGGAGCTGGCGTTCCAGTCCGACGAGGACAGGAAGAACCAGGAGAGACTTCAAGACACCATCGACAAACTCAACGGAAAGATCAAGACGTACAAGCGTCAAGTAGAGGAGGCTGTAAGTAGACTTCCTGCCCAGGCCATTTGATTTCAACATATTGTATTGGCTCAGCTTCAACAGGATCAGACTTTCCTCACGTCTTTGGTTTCTCCTATTAATATTACCATAATAACATTACTAACTTGCTACCTTGCAGGAGGAGATTGCGGCCATTAACCTGGCCAAATTCCGCAAGGTGCAGAATGAGCTGGAGGATGCCGAGGAGCGCGCTGACACTGCCGAGAGCACTCTTCAGAAGCTCCGTGCAAAGAACCGCAGCTCTGTCTCCCAACAGCGCACCAGCGCTAGCCCTGCGGTGAGTTCTACAACACTGATGTAGCTGATCCTTTTAACCGTATAATTACATCTATATTAAACAACACTGTCAAAGTTATTAATTTATTTAAGACACTGTTAATTCAATCAATAAGCAAAATAATACAATACATGGAGGACAAATTCAAAGCGGCATTTGTCAGGTAGACAGTTGATCAGTGAGTTCTGGTGTGTAGGTCTATGTCACTGTTGAAGGTGACCTGTTATAATATAGAACCAGTAGAAGTCAGCACATATCGTAATGGATGACACATTGGATTTCAGGGTGTTAGGGCAAGAAGCAGCGATCGCGGCTTCAGAGCCGGTTCGCAATGTTAAATAGGTAACTGGTGCCTTGCTGTGCCATGAATGCTGTACCATTATAGGATAGCCATGAACATCAGAGTGCATCTATAGTTTGCATAGAAGTCTCAGTCCTATATAGATACCAAGCATGATGGCTTTTCTTTTCCAGAAATGATTTGAATAGATGAGTTGGATCTACTTAGAAAGCACTTATATTGAAATGAGCACTATTTTAGGAGCGAAGCAGATAGCATTGTATGTCACCGTTGTAGTTTAATGAATATTTTTGAAAATATAGTGCATGTTTGAAAGAAACCATGATGATGTATTTCCAAAATTGCATCTCAAAGCGCAATGCGATTTTTAATTAGAATGCAACATGGATTTTCTCTAAAGGCTAGGGACCCTGCGTGGCATTGTTCTGTATATAAAATGTCACCATTAAATACTGCGTGTATCTCATGCGTATATGATTGTCTCCCCTACCAGCCTTCCAGACTGCGAGCGCCCTCTACTGAGTAAATAGTAAGTGGACGTTGGTTCCAAGGCAACAAACCATGTTGATGTTGTCTAATTTATTAGTTAGTATTGCTCACGTTTAATATTTCAGCTGTGCTTAACGGAGTGTGGTTTGGTGTAATAGTAGATATAGTTGTCACCCCCACCCTGTCTTTGTGAAACGATGTACACTAGCGTGCAACACGACCATCCCTAGAAGTTCTCACGTGACTAAAACATGTGTTCAGTGACTAGAATTTAACTAGTTTGTTTGATCATATAGTTTACTAGGAGGGACACTTCACGTGTTAGGTAACGCGATCAGGAACTGACGGTGTACGATAAAGTAGCATTTAGGAAAGAAAGCTTAGTTAATATTGTTTAAATGCCATCCGTGGTATTGTACAACCTATGATGATTTCCTTTTAGAGGGAAGAGCCACCTCCACAACAATAACAGAAGCAGACCACTAATGTTATTAGCGGTGTAAGTGCTTCTCGAAATGCAACAGTGTTTGAGTGAGGAGTTAATTTTGTTCTATGCCTGTGTTCCCGTGAATACATCTCCTGATCTCGTCAGAACCAAACTGTCTGCAGAATTCCTTCTATTTCCGGTTTCATATATCTCTATTGGAGCATCCTTCCTCGAATTAAAATGTTAACCAAACATGTTCACAGTATTCTGTATTGCTATCACGATCTCATAGCAGACTCTCCTTTGACTAATTCTCTCCTCAAGTACAGTACCAACATAAATACTTCCACTACCGACTAAGACACTGGACATCATCGTCACTTTATCTGTTTTAAACCCAGTGATATTTTTGTCCGTTCCTGGTCTAATGTGTGATATCATTACTTATCCCTTCATTTATCCTTTTCAATCTGGCCTGATCTCACTCTACCCTGATCTCATTCTACCCTGATCACACTCTACCCTGATCACATCATTGGTTTGGTTCTCACTCTAAGCATGGACTTCCGGTTTTAGTTTTCCAAACCGATTTGCATAACGTGTGCTGCTAATAACGCAATGTTGATGAATTGAGTATGATTATATGTAGCACATGTTCCTAGCATGGGAACGTTAAGGTTTATAGGCAATGTCATGCCCACAGGTAGGACGGGAGCTAAATACGTCTACACATAGTGTACATGACCAAAATGGGGTATACAGATGAGTGTAACAATGGATTAGTTATGGACAAAGTGGAATCACTTTCATGATAATATAGAAATATGTGTGCACATCACTCGGTAGCTATGGTAAGCCTCTGTATTTGTTCCGTAAGCCTCTTGTACAGTATCTTACACTTGCTATGGTAAGCCTCTTGTACAGTATCATACATTTGCTATGGTAAGCCTAAGAGTATACTAGTTTAATACAGTAGAGCTCTATGGTAAGCCTATTGTACAGTTTCATACAGTAAGTATAGTAATACTGGTATAGGGTTTCACAGCGGTATTCATCGGTTATCATATGACCTTCAGATACACAACTAACTGCAACTGTTCCCGTTTCAGATGCCAATGCAGCGTCACACTTTGCACGTGGCGCCTCGAGGAATGAACTTCCGCCGCTCTCTTACTCCGTCCAATGAGGGAGATGATTTTGACTATTAATGCCTAGCAGGGCGTACCTTTGTTAGTTATTGCCTAATAAGGGCCTTATTGGTTATTAATCCCTATCAGGGGCCTTTCTTGGCTTTTTCCGGCTGGCTCCGTGTACATATATTTGCTATCAGGTCTTGTCGTTTTTAAGGGAACCAGTCCACCATACACTGCATGAATTCAATCGTGCCGATACCTTTGACATTTTACAGATTTTTCCAGATTGTTCGGAAAATATAAATCGTGTTTGTCGAGTGGTTTTTCTCTTATCGAGACGCAGAACAAAACATATTTCTCTATAGTTGTGTTAGAAAGTTCATAACTGTTTGTTTTCCTTACATATAATATGTATTTGTAATTTCTAGCCGATTACAATGTGTATTACGATGTGAAATGTTTATGGTATTTATGATAATTTATTGCCGCCCGTGATAGGGGAAAGTTGCAGATACAGCACGTGCTAAGCATGCCCCTCATTGGACATCACAACGGAAACAAAGTGAGATATTTGGACTTATTGCTTGTTTCCTTTGTGCCACAACGAACTTTAGAGTGATGTACCCCCAGGACAGTAATAAATATTCTGTCTCAACAATTCTTTGCAGTATTGTGTTATTCCTAGAAGAACAAATACTAGTTTCCTGGCTAATCAGTCAGTTACGATGGTATCATCTGTTAGCCATGGGTGTTCTTGATGTGTTTACCAAGCATAGATCCTTTGGGAAACCAGGGTATCGTTTCACGAAGCTCTCATATACACGATGAGACCACTGTGCTGTCGTAAGTGCCCGATCTCCATGTATAAAAGATCACTAAGAGAGTACTTATGGTCTCGTAGTATACACGTGAGCTTCGAGAAACGATACCCAGTATGGTTGGCTGCACATAGAACAATGAGAACACAGACATTATTATTGAACATCTGCAACTATTAATATCACTGAAAACAGTAAATTGTGCAAAACGCAAAACTTCCAGTTTTATAAGGATATATACTGAACACACACACAAACTTGATTTGGACTAAATGAGATTTTGAAATGGATTTAAAGATGGTAACGAACTGCAGTTTTCTGGTATGTTAATTATTTGAGCTTAAGTGACGCATCACTTTAATCGAGCAATTGTTCACTACGTGACGATGAGTTGACGTCAAAACTGAACCTAGACAACGGGGCATGAAGAGTACGACCGATTCAGAATGACTTGCGGGGTGACCCACCCCTTGAACAATTCCGAGAGACGATGATTGGCCAATGACGGTGATTGTAAAGATGACGAAACCGTATTTTATCCATCATCCATACGTGACGTCACTCGCGTTGCTCCTGATCGTGGACGATCTCCTGTTGGTTCTTAGCTGAGTACATGTCCAATGAGTATATATTGTCTGTTGGCTGCAAGCAAACACATGCACCACTTCCGGTACGGCTTGTTCAGCCTCCGACCTTCGCATGGCGCGTCCCTGGCTAATATTTAACAGTATCAGGATTTTTAGGTTGTTATTTTCTGCAGACTTGTATGTGTGCCTTGAACGATAGGCGTATTCTCACATAAATGTGGCGCCCATGAAATAGTCACGTGATCTTCTATACGTCCAGTACTGCTTTACACAAAATTGTCCATACATGCGGACCGTTTAGGATAAACGAGTATTAAGTGCTTGAAAAGACATGCCAGCATATGAGCTAGACTTACTTTACCAATAGAGATATTTTAATATGCAGTGGGTTCTTGTGAGGAATTATGTAGTAAAAATCAAGTTTACTTTTTCGTTCAGTATATTATTCAGTTGTTTGTTTCTATTTTACTCTCGGTTTTATTATAGCCAAATATCCAAGAGTATGCAAGAGTCGTCAAATAAGGCACATGCTGACTGATTGAATAGTGCGCCCAAGTGATAGGTAGACAACGTCCCTGATCACCATGTAGATTTTATACAAAGCAATGACGAATACGTATCATAACAGAAGTATTGAACACCATAAATATGGTATTGAACTACAATGTGTACGTGCTACAGCAATACTAATGAAAACCACAATATACACTGCATAGCTTTGAGTTAGTTTGTCAATTGAATTGAAACTTAGAACCGCTTTCAAGATTACTTTATTCATATGACGCCTTGTTAGTTTACGGCAGGATGAAACCTGCAACACACCGAGTGCTAACAGTTGCCGTAAACCTGCGAGCACCGGCTGTTACTGACGAACCAAGGATGATACCTGCACTGTGCACAGTGCATGATCACGTCAGAGATGTAACTTCCACAGGTCGGGTTTCGATCTGTGGAACTTTGGGTCCAAATTCCGACGTTCTACAACTGCGCCAACACTCACTCGCTGACATGACAGCAGTAATACTAAGTACGACAAACTCTACATGGCAGCAGTAATACTTACTGATTACAATATGAACAATTGATTATGCGTCCTTACTCAACAAATATGAACGGTCTGATTACGTTTTAACATACGAATACATGAGGAAGTATTCAATGTTCAGCATTATAAATCAAGAGTACATGTACACATGGAAGTTTTATACATAGCTATGCATTTTCCTCCATAGTATTTCACAGTTCTATCTTGTTGAATTCCATCAAAGAATAAATACGTTTATTACGCAAATCAGGAACACCTGCTGCCCATATATCGTGAAGCACACGTGACACCATTGTCAATTAAACATTCGCCGGGCAATATTAAAACAGCAGAATAGTCTATTAATTGTCTATATCTTACGACGTCAGCGACTACATATACTCATTGTTTGTTTGCCATTCGACATTAATGTACAATATGTACTAGTAGGTGTGCCAGGACATTGTGAACAACTCTATGTATTCATATTCACTCAGTGCTGTGTATAGTTGACTATCTTCAGATGGAGCAGTATATTTATAGGTCGTATTCAATATTTATTCTGGAATCCGCTGTTCATTCAAAAGCCGGGGATTGATACCAACAACTAGAGCTCATGGAAGTAGGTCGGTGGAATAGTGTCCCTACCGCATATAAAAACAATACTGAGCGCGTGACGAATCAAGTGATGTCAGGAACATACTCGGTACAGACATTGAAAGGAAACCAATACCACGTGTGGTAACAATCGGCAACAGTAATGAATAATAAATATGTTTTATTGCCAGACAGATGTTTGTACATAGCAAGATAATAGCAAGGTAAGGTAATTATTTACATCCGTATAGAAGTCCGCTTGGCGCACATGTTATCATATACTTCAATTGTATTCGAGACGCACATGTATCTACACGATGATACGGACACACTGACGACGGCACGAGCACACAGATGATGACATACGCACGTAGCAGTGATGACGATCCGCAAATGGTAGTGATGACGATCCGCACACGTCAGTGATGACGATCCGCACATGGCAGTGATGATGCTGAGCACAGTTGTGATGATCATGAGTTATAATGTTGGTCTGAATTCGTTAGTTATTGTTGACGAGATGAGATGAGATAAGATGAGATGATAGATTGACGAGATGATAGATTGACGAGATGAGATGAGAGACGAGATAGTTTGAGTGAACTAGAGGCCAGTGGTGGCTGCATAGCAATGCACATCTACCTGTATAGCGTCATATAACAGTGTAATACCGTGGACTTTGCATCAGTCACCGCAGATAGGCAAACACACCCATCAGGTGCATCATGAAACAGCATAGGATTTATCAAAGGATTTTGCACCTAGATGAAAGCAAACATGTACCTAATATAGATGTCAATGTGGTCATACATATTCATAGCACAAAACGTTGCTATATTGATCTTTGTATTTGATTTATCAATTCATCAACATTATAAAGGTCATAAAATGGTAGCTAGGATCCAGACAAAGGCCTTGTCATGTGTAGTATAGTTGTCATAATACTGATAATCCCTTGCACTTCATAATTTCATATTATTTATTGATACAAAGATATACAGATAAGCCGCGATTTAATTCATTCACTGCTTAAATTTGTTTCGACTTAAAAGGAAAATAATAAAACAATGCAATGTAGTCCACAAAATGTAACATAATCAGATGAGCCATATATTAGATTAATGTCATATTACAAAGATTTACAATATAGGAAAACACCACATTGGAATAGCAGTAGGTCTGTGAGAAATACTTCAACAATACCATATCAAACTAATTCTTCTAATAACAGTGTATTATTCCCGAATCTCGTATAATCACAGCCATACAAACAACAATATGAACAAAGTCAAATAAAAATAGCATTGGATGTTGATGGAAAGGCACTACTACTGATGATATCATCAATGGCAGTTGGAATACTTAAGACACACAATGGATGCAGAAGTCTAATGTCTGTGTCATACACAATGTACCAGCACTGGTTTTCACAGAATGACCCTGAATAAAATATATGTAAACATTAACTCTTCCTATCAATATGACAGGAGTAAATACTTCATCTTCAGATGTTTTCATATTCCACCAATAATATCATAGTTTTTCTTTTAGGATACCCCATCCAATACCAATTGTAGATCCAGGGAGGTAGATGGTTGGTACCCTTCCACTGCCTGGTGCTTAACACTGAAACACATGTTAGCTTATGCCCAGTGGTGCATTATGAAATATTCTTGTACATTTCAGTATGTCCCTGCATACTTGTTCACTTTACAAGGTACCAACAAAACTACACTGGCAATGTAATAGCACTGGATTCAGTAGTGACCAGTTCTTTTGTTGATCAATGATGACACAGTAATGTTAATAATGCCAGGATGACCACAGTTAGTGTTCATACAACCATGACATAGTCTTCTACAACCATGGTTCATGTTAGACACTTGGAGAGTTCATAGGCACCCATCATGAGTAATTTTCAAGCACCACTATGGTTATTTCTCTGGAACCCCAATAGTTCATGGTCTAGCACAAGTTAGCATGGCTCGTTATCAAGCACAACCATGGTTCATTATTAGGCTCAACTATGGTTCATTGGTAGGCACCACCATAGCTCATTGCCAGGCACCACCATAGCTCATTGCCAGGCACCACCATAGCTCATTGCCAGGCACCACCGTAGTTCATTGCCAGGCACCACCATAGCTCATTGCCAGGCACCACCATAGTTCATTGCCAGGCACCACCATAGTTCATTGCCAGGCACCACCATAGCTCATTGCCAGGCACCACCATAGCTCATTGCCAGGCACCACCAGTATCGGGCAACCATAATTGTTTGTTGTCCGGCAACAATCTTGACACCACAGCTCATTTGGTTTTGATTATCAGGTTAGGATACAAGTCAGCACCAAGAATATCCATCACAATATTGTCAGGAATCTCTCATGTTCTTGGCAAGTACGGCACCTCAGAACTTGACCGATCCTTCAGGGAGGCTGCTGTTGACTAGCCGATAGTAACGGATGTCATTCACAAACCTGTGTGTACTCTGAGTGAATGATGGCAGATCCTTGAAACAAACATAAATGACAAACATTCAGGAAGTCCTGAACATAAAATATACATCATGTTTCCTATATTTATCAGTGAATTGAAGGTTTGATGATCATGTGAATCCATTTGGACATTACTGTTAAGGATGATTACAATACACAACAAAATGATTTTAAATCTTTGATTCGGACCATGTCATAATTACTCATTAACAGAAAAGAGAGAGAGAGAGAGAGAGAGAGAGAGAGAGAGAGAGAGAGAGAGAGAGAGAATAGCTTGGATGTAGCACTGACTGAGTCTAGCTTGAAATTCTGTGCCAGTACAGCTTTCTGGTTGTCATCCAGCCCCTCTGTATTGGTCAGGAACTGAGGCAAGTACTTGGAGTAGAAGCCGTCAAAGTCCACTGATGCCATGTTGTACACCGTGATGACGATCTCCTCCTGTAGCAGATCATGTGACCTCTGGACCAGCACCTGGATGAGAACGTTTAGGAACTGACACAGCATCACCTCCATGAAGATTTTCTGGAAAGGAAAAATAACCTCTCAATAACCTGAAACAATTTATCTTACCGATTTTAATTATTTACAATATCATTCCTTTGGAAATGGTAAAAAAAAGTCACATGAAGACACCACGTACCTTGTGATAAAGCTTCCATTTTGAATTCAGGCTCTCCAGTGATTCTAAGTTCTGCTTGAAGATGGTGATGTCAGGTTGCAAGAAGGACTGACCATAGCACTGAAAGACAAACCAATTATCCACCATTGGCAAACTCTTTCAGACATGAACAATGAAATGTCCTTTTCAATGTTAACAATACTGGGAACCTGTAACAAGGCTACTTGCCTTCCTTCTGGAAAAATGGATATAGCAGTTACAATCAAAAGAATGTATCTATGACAAAGCATATGGTCAAAGGGAGGTAATATTCAAATTGTAATTTGCTATACCTGCATGATTGCTGTGAACCTGTGGCCATTGTCCACCTGTTCAGCCTGATTGTTCAGCATAGTAATAACAGAGCCCTTGAAGAAGTACCGCCAGTTGTTCAGCAGTAACTCGTGCAGCAGTTCGTACAACACTGCCTTGATGTCTGGAGCTGGTCTCTGAAACAAAAGTCATCTCAATACAGATATTGATCCTCTCTCTCATAATATTTTACTACGGATTCAGAAGTCCGAGTTAAAAAATCTCAGAAAACTTGGCAATAATAACCAAGGTACCATTTGACAGTCTTAGCAGTCCCATACTTTCCTCATCCTAGCAGTCCCATACTTTCCCCCGTCCTAGCAGTCCCATACACTTTTCCCATTCCATAGTCCTAGAAACCATACTCATATGGTTACAACATTCAATCATGTGACATCTTACTGGGGCTATGATTGGATAGATATGCTATCATGGCAAGTTATTCAATCATGTGACAACTTACTGGGGCTATGATTGGATAGATCTGGTCTAGACTGATGGTCAGTATTCGAGGTAGGAAGGATTTGAATGATGATCCGGGCTCTTGAACTATCAACTCTAGAATCTTTAGAAATCTGAAAACAGACAAAGGCCATCAGAAAGTACAACTATCTTTACTGAATAAAGTTCATTCAAAATCAAACACAAGCTGTCACAGTACAATATGGACATTACCATGTGATGGGAGTTCATTGACATGATGGAAAAGTTTGTCAAATATAAACATTGTGTCCCAGACTATTTACAAGACATCCTTTGTACAACAGCATAAATTTAATAACTGCTTAACATCTTTTTATTTCTTCTGCCTACATTAGACTTCTGAAAATAGGAATTAATAATCAAGTAATATTGAATAACAAATAACTTACTTTTCTATAACTCTAAATCCTGTTGAGCTCTCTTGGTGAATAGTTTCAGAAAGTTGATCTCTGCAATCAAGAATATAAATGAATTAGGCATGATGAAAGAACAAATTACTACCTACCCACAGTAATATCTTAAATATATATCAATAATAGGACCAAACCATTCTGGCCCCCGTTCCCCAGAGCGATCGTAGCACTACGAGAGTCATAACTCCTTAGCAACTCCATGCTAATATATAGGAGTGACGACTCTCGTAACAGTAGAGATTGTATTATCCTTGGTTCGTGTATACCAGCAGTGACTAATGGGTATTACCAGGACACATAATAATAGGCTCTCCTCCCAAATTAATGAAATCATCATCGCCATCGTCGTCATGATGACTAAGCTAAAGAAGGCTTTCAAGAATGGCCTGTGACTCACCTAGTGAAAAGGTTCATGAAGGTATGTATGGCCTGTTCTGTGAAGGGAACTCCCATTTGAACTCTCAAAGCTTTGAAGAGTATCAGAAAGAAGCTCATGATGTCGTCAACAACATCTAAAACAGAGGCGAACAATGACTTAAAATGATATCATCAACAACATCTATAACAGAGGAGAACAGGGACTATTAATGTAAGAGTTAAAGTACCCTGACCTGTCTGATGTCTGATGTATATAAATAGAACATTGAGTAAAATCAACTGAAAAATGTAAAATGTGTACATATTCCGTTAAGCAACTTTAAACCTATGCAGTTGATTATTTGATTAGTTTTACATATTTGGTCAATTATTTTACATACTTGGGTTGTACATCAGTACATACGTAACATAGGGAAGACACTGAGTGATTTTACCTGTCTGATGTATGTACATAGGGAAGATATTGAGTGATTTTACCTGTCTGATGTATGTACATAGGGAAGATATTGAGAGCGATCTGGATGCAGTCCTGTAGCGACTGGTAGCAGATCTGCTTACACTTGACAACTTCCCCGGTGATCGGCTCGATCCAGTCCTGTAAAATCTGCAGTGTTTTCCTGATCACAGGTTTCACTACAATACAACAGGTGTGTGTGTGTGTGCATAACATAAACATGAAGGAGATATACACGGTGCGATCTTAGTGCCATTACATTTCTACATAGAATGACCTCCCAAACAAATAGTAGTCGCTTATGGGTGAAATATTCCTGCTGTGATGTAAAGCACTAATTCATTCATTCATTCATTCATACAGCACAAAACAAATAGTAATGTCCAATTAAAAATTTGGAAGTAATGGTGTAATTATTTATGATAAAAGCCAATAGTATTCAGGTTTTATTCACAAGATTCTTAAAGACAACCATCGTTTCAATGAAAGCCACTGGAGATGCCCTAAGAAGCATGGAGTGTGATTGATTCAGCAGCGTTGAGTTAGTCAAGCATTATATGAACATGTTTATTACACAGGATCTCAGTGATACAAGCCTAAACCAGGGGTGTGTTCAGCCTGCACTACTTTTCACTACATAGTGCTATGTTTTGTAGGAAAACCCAAATCATCAAGCGAATGGACTGGATGCATGCAAAAAACGATTTTCTACTATTTTTCTATGAACCCTGTTCAGCAGCCACTACTTTGTAGAAAACTAGCGTACTGCAGCCTGAACGCACCCCGAGGACAACTATTGGTATTTGACAGGTCAGATGACATACCTTGTATCTGCAGGGCCTTATCGTTGGCAAGGTGAGACATGGACTTGAGCTGGAGGAATGGAGCAGCAACGGACTGCACAAATGTCTGGTGGTGTGTGGCTCTGTTAGACCAGTCCTGCTCCCTGTCCGACACACCGGGCCACGGCAACAACAAGTACAGGGACAGCGAGCGGTACACCAGCAGCTGCACCTGAAAGTGCAACGCTCTATGACGAAATCCCTACCTTGTGTTTTACAAGTATACCCAACAATACTCCATAATTTTCAACACTGTGACATTAATCTCTCCATGGGGTGTTCCACTAAACAATATATGCTACCCTCAAGAAGGCGAGATCTATTCCACAGACCGTGGTCAGGACTTGCGATCTATTCACCGGACCCAATTCCCAGCAATCTGATTGGCTCACCAATCTTAATCCTAACCCTAATCACATGAGCCAATCAGATTGCCGGGCATTGGGTCTGGGTCTGGGGAATAAACCGCAAGACCTAGTCCAGGAAATAGACCCCACCCCTATAGGCAATTAAAGGCCTAACACTGGAGGTGTATTCCAGGAAACCTTTCATGAAGCTTCTGTATTCACGAAGAGACTTTGTGTTCTCTAACTATGTATCTTGCTGACCACTACGAGGCCGCTGCAGTCTACAGCTTCATGAAAGGACGGCTGTACCTGTAGATATGGTACTCTAGCGATTGGACATTACCTCGTGTTCGAGAGTGCGACACTGGCCCTGGGCGACGATGTTGTACACAGACTGTAGACTGGGAATCTGGAGGAGGAACGCTGGTCTCACAGTCGTGGTTATGGACAACAGGAGGTGAGCTGCTGAATGTGATACCCTGTCTGGAACCTGGAATATTTCATCAAAAATTAACTTAACCTGATGACCAATACTGAAATTAATAACTTATTATTAATCTAAGCCAATTATACCAGTAGTACAGTCTAATGATAAATTATGAATTCCAAATTATATTTCACATTTCTCAGCAAAGAAAGGTGTTGAGCAATATCTCTATGTACTTACATCTTTGTGGATAAGAGGTCCAATAGCATCAACAAGTTTGACAATGAGACCATAAAACTTTTCTTTTTCTTGATTGGTTCTCTGCGATTCGCCATACAACCGAGCCAACCAATGAGAGAACGCCTTGATAGCTGCCATAGCTTGAGCATGTCTGTAACATATAAATGTAGCTTAGGTAAATTTAATGATTTTGGAAATTTTGAATTCCTATTCACTCACAAATACATTTTCTTCAATTTACAGTGGGAGGATAGCCCATAACAACTGTTTACATTATGTCTAAGGCATGCTAATAAAGAGACAATACAATACTTACACTTGTATAAAATCTGGGTGTAAGACTGTCTGTGCTGCGGATGTCACCTCATATAGTTTGTTCTTGCTACTATATGTTACTATATCTGCTAATCTGAAATTGATAACATAGCCTCAATATACAGTAGTATCTAGATTTTCTATAATACAGGCTTGGCAGTAAATAACTACTGAGAAAGATAATACATTTTGCAATATAAAATTGAAAAGTCAATAAAGCCTCAATTATGTAAAGGCATCTCGTTGAGTTTTGTCCGATATATTACAAATGTATTTTGACAAATGCTCCTTACTTTTCCACTAAAATCTGAGCAATGGCGTATCTCTCGGCAAACTTTCCACCGATGAAATGATCTGCCAGTCTCCCAAGGGCCTGTAGTAGTGAGGATAGATCCCTGAGAGTGCAGTGCAGTCTCCGACACTCATTCTCTGCCGTGATGTTGAGTCGTCTCCCCTGCATGCCATTAGACACGAAAGTCTCCAGGCCAATGTAAACACTACTGTATTCCTTGAATGGTTCCCACTGCAAGGTAATGCAATATTTCAGAGACACTCTCACAAGAAAACACCAGAATAATCTTTGAATGGCTCCTACTCTAACTACTAAAAAAAACAAGTGTACAAAAAGCTCCATTTCATGTTGCTCTGACGAGTCTTGAGTCCGTTTACTAGTTTGACTTGTACCAATTGAAAATATACACCTCATCATAAGTTAAGCGCCACCCAATATTATTGAATGAAGACGCTGTTGTAGCTCTGACAAAACT
>JAUTBT010084803.1:0-12048 GCA_032361225.1 Lepetodrilus schrolli | reverse complement strand
GTCAGTACCAGCCGGTGCTCGCAGGTTTACTGCAACATTCAGCGCTATGGATGTTGCGGGTTTCCTCCTGCCCTAAATTGACAAGTCGTGATATAAGTGAAAGAATCTTGAAAGCTGTCTAAACCCCAATTTAAAAAAACCCACAAAAAACAACTATTATGAATATTATTATTATTATTATGACTATTATTATTATTATGAATATTATTATGAATATTATTATGATTATGACTTATTATGATTATGAATATTATTATTATTATGAATATTATTATGATTATGAATATTATTATTATTATGAATATTATTATGATTATGAATATTATTATTATTATAAATACTATTATGATTATGACATTATTATTATGAATATTATTATTATTATTATGAATATTATTATGATTATGACTTATTATGATTATGAATATTATTATGATTATGACATTATTATTATTATGATTATGATTATGATTATGACTTATTATTATTATGAATATTATTATGATTATGACATTATTATTATTATTATTATTATGATTATTATGATTATTATGATTAGGGTGGCCAGCTGGATCGTAGCCGAGGTAGTAACCCTGGCAGCCCTGCCCACAGCGATGCTGGGAGCGGAGCCAGCGATGCAGGGAGTGGCCCGGGCACTCCTGCAGGGAGTGGGGGCGGCAGCAATGCTGGGAGTGGGGGCAGTGATGACGAAGCCAGCGACATTGACAACGATTTGGTAAGTCCAAGAAAAAATACAATTAATACAATGCCTACGTAATTGGTGTCTAGTATTTAGTTAATGCACGGGGAGACGGTCTCTCATTGTCGACAGGCGCAACACGGAGTCTATTGTCCGAGCCTCCCAGAGTGCGTGCATCATTATTTTACATCAAAATACACTGCACCGGCTATCATGGTTATCACTATTATACAAAATTAGGACAAGTGATGTGGAAATACAGAACGAAGCATTTACATTTCCAATTCAAAATAATCATTCAGATGTTTTCCGTGCAAAAACATTCATGATTTATCATTAGCCTTGTTTGTGCAGTCGTTAACGTACGTAGCTTCGTTCTAGTTGAGTGATTCCGTCGTGGGTTTGAGTGCCTCTCAAGGCACATTTATTTACAAGATATCTCAAGTGAAAGTAGTCCCAAATTGTTCCACTTTCACTGGGCTTTATATGCCCTCAGCCATGCTTTATATGCCGTATTATGCTCCAAGCTATCATTATGTGGACTTTATATGGATTTTGGGGCGTATAAAGTCCGCTGGCAAATAACGAGCCATGATTTAAGTAGGGTAAAGTGATCATAACCCAGACACTGTGAACTCTGCAGTGAACTGGAAGCATTCAGAACAGACCCACTTGATACAGACAACCTCGGATGAACTCTGAATGTCATATTGTTTGAGTACTGGGTGAAAAATATCAAATGGGAGACGAAATATGACACTACCCTGATATGATCACAAGTCGGACACATTCGATCAGAAATCAGACTGTTAGTTTAGCATGAAATGCAGAGACACACCTTATGTGCTAGATTACTTCTGACTTGCAATCATACTGGTATAAACCTCTGCCCTATTTCAGATGGAATGTGTCTTTAAAAATATTTGAGATTCTTCTGTCGCTGTTTTCCATACATACAATAACAGTTTCATTCTTCTGTAGTTATGGTTTCATATTATATCAATCTGCATTGTGTACCCCCAAAAGTGGACTTGGCATAATATAGTTAACTTGAAGAGTTGTCATAAATTTCAAGAAAATGCTCGTTCAGATTTGGTGCGAATTGGCGTTCATTTGGGTGGCCAAAGAAAGGTAACTCTGTTTAGCGGATGAGTTCAAAGCTTCGACAAGATCAATGTGTGTTCAATTCCAGGTGGTGTAAATTCTATTAATAGAGCAAATGTGTCTGACTTCTGATACGTGTGCGACTGTGATCAGTTTACTCTGTCATTCTGGCCACGTCTGTGATGTTACACACAGAAATTAAAATAATGCGGTAAAACACAATTTTAGAACTAAGATATTTTTGTGCTTTTACAGGAATATGATGAAGATGAAGACGAGAGAGAACGAAGAAAGAAACGATCCAGAGTCAGCAAATTCATCATCGAAGAAGCCGGTATGTCGGATTATCTTCATTGTCTGTCTGTCCATCAGCAGTCTGTCTGTCCGTCGCCGGTCTATCTGTCCATCAGCAGTCTATCTGTCCATCGTCGGTCTATCTGACCATAGTCAGTCTGTTTGTCTGTCCATAGTCAGTCTATCTGTCTGTTGTCGGTCTATCTGTCTGTAGTCAATCTGTCTGTCTTTCTGTCTGTCAATAGTCAGTCTGTTTGTCTGTCTGTTGTCAGTCTGTCTGTCTATATTCAGTCTGTCACAGTCAGGTTATTGGATGCAATGTATCTATCTATCCCTATAGACCAGTTGTCTCCCTTAGCCCTTGTAGGAAATGGGTGAAAGATTCCAGCAGCGACGTTAAACTCCATAATCACTCACTTAGCTCAATGGAATTACGATGAAACTGATCCCATTTTAGGAATAATTAACAAATTTAAAAAAATACATTAAAAACAAACAAAAAATAATGTAAAAATAGGAGCGTTGTTTGCCCCGTATGAGGTGTTCTGAGGTGACCGTGTGGTTCTCTGCAGATGTGGATGACGAGGGCGACGAGGAGGATGACGTGGAGTGGGAGGAGGGTGCCGAGGACATCATCGACAAGAAGACCATGCTGGACGGGAACAGCGCTCGCGAGATGGAGAACCACCAGCGACTACGGCACCTATGGGAGTAAGTAACATGGTGCCACAGAGAGTAACACAATGCCACAAGTAACATGGTGCCACAGAGAGTAACACAATGCCACAAGTAACCTAGGAGTAACACAATGCCACAAGTAACCTGGGAGTAACACAATGCCACAAGTAACCTGGAAGTAACACAATGCCACAAGTAACCTGGGAGTAACCTGGCACCACAGAAAGTAGGTAATATCTAGGAATAAGTAACCTGGTGTCATTGGGAGTAACCACAGGAGGTAAGTAACATCCGACTTTAAGAAACCTGCCAAAGTGGAGGCTAAGTAACATCTGACTTTAAGAAACCTGCCAAAGTGGAGGCTAAGTAACCTCTGACTTTAAGAAACCTGCCAAAGTGGAGGCTAAGTAACCCAGTCCCAGTCATGCAGTTTATGTAAAAACTGGAAAAGAATTGCTCATTTGTGACAATTTGGTCTCAGTTGTCTTTTTGTACCAAATTTTTATTTTCATGTTGCAATTTTTTTTGTTATCGCATATGGGTGAAATACTCCTGCGGTGTTGTATAGCATTAAATCCATCAATCGATCAAAAGGTTTTTCAGATATTTAAGTATGAACACAAGCAGATCGTGATTTCTGAATGTTGTGATGGATTTCCGTGGATGGCGTGTGACGTGTTGTGTCGTCATGGTTACAGCACGCAGCGTGAGGACGAGATTGAGGAGTACTACAGACAGAAGTACGGGGAGACCCCAGCAGCCGAGCGCTACGGAGAGGGGGAGGAAATGTCTGACGAGATCACGCAACAAGGACTGCTCCCTGGCGTCAAGTAAGTGTCAATTGATGGTGTCAAAGCGTTAGGGTTAATGTAGAGTTGCTGATAATAGAGGGGTTAATGTTGATTGAGGTTAATCCTCTCCCTGCTGGATTAGGCAAACACACTGCACTTTAGGGCATCTCCAGTTGCCTCCAGCAGGGAGAGGGTTAATGGGGAGTTGATATCACTTTAATCACATTAATTTTGTTTGCTGACATACTTTGTTACCACACTGCTTGGGTTAATAGAAAAAAAATTACTATCAGGGCATGTGTACACAATTTATGTTTGTATTTCAATAAACAAAACATTAATCTGTTTCTGTTTGGTGTGTTTCTGTTCTATCTATTCTGATCAATCTATTTCTGTTCAATCTGTTCCATTCTTTCTTCCTTCTCTCTCTTATGTCTTTCCATCTGCTGTCTATCTGTTCCATCTGTCTGTCTGTTCAATCTATTCCTATGCTGCCATATGTTCTCTCTAAAATCCAGCTGTTCTGTCACTCTGTTCTGTCACTCTGTTCTGCCACTCAGTTCCACCTATTCCTATCTCTTTCAGTTCCATATCTATATCTCTGTTCCCTGTTCTGTCTGTCCATCTTAGGCCTGTCTGTTTTACCTGTCTGTGTCTCTATGCCGTCTGTCTCGCTCTCTGTTCCATCTGTCTCTGTCCATCTCTGTTCTGTGTTGAACTGACCTGTCTGTCCTCTGTCTCTGTCTGTTTCTGTCCTGTGTTGAACTGACCTGTCTGTCTCTGTCTCTGTCTCTGTGTTGAACTGACCTGTCTGTCTCTGTCTCTGTCTCTGTCTCTGTCTGTCTCTGTCTGTTTCTGTCCTGTGTTGAACTGACCTGTCTATGCCACAGGGACCCCAACCTGTGGGTGGTCAAGTGCCGAATGGGGGAGGAGAAGGCGACCGTCATCCATCTGATGAGGAAGTTCATTGCTTACCAGTTCACAGAGGAGGTGAGTCCATGTTGCTAGCAGAGGGGTGTTTTTCTTGAATGGAATTCAATTGATTCATTAAGTTGGAATATTTCACCATCAAATGTTGACCTCTTGTGACCTTTTCTGTTTTTTTTAAACATTTTATCTAGACATTGACAAATTTAATTGGTCGTTTCCAATGAGTGCTATTATCACACACTGCTAAGGAGAAGAAGCCTGTTATTAACTAATATTATATTGTTTTTAAAACTTTTTTTGTGCAATGCAGTAACAGACGATTAATGAAAAAGAAAGCCTGAGCCCCCCCGCTGTAGTTTAATGCTAGTGGAGGGTGAAGATTATTTGTATGGATACAAACTTTCTGGTTGCCATAATGAAGGATACAATATTTTGCCGTTCTAGCGAATGATCCTTCACCCATGTTGTCTGTTGTCTGTTGTATTGTTGTTATTGTTGTTATTGTTGTTATTGTTGTTTCAGCCACTGCAGATCAAGTGTGTGATCGCCAAGGAGGGGCTGAAAGGCTACATCTATGTAGAGGCGTACAAACAGACCCATGTGAAGCAGGCCATCGAAGGCGTCGGCAATCTCCGTATGGGGTTGTATCAACAGCAGGTATGTTTTTTTATTTAATTTTATTTTTTTTGTGATTGGGGTTTTAAGTCGCTTTCAAGATTCTTTCACTTATATCACGACTTGTCAGTTTAGGGCAGGAGGAAACCCGCAATATCCGTAGCGCTGAATGTTGCAGTAAACCTGCGAGCATCGGCTGGTACTGACAAGACTATCTTCTCACATGAAAACATCTCCACTGACAACTAATAGTCAACTAGATACAATACAATGAAAACTAAAACAAAACAAAGCTTACTCGTCTGTGATCAGTGAAATACCGTCGATGTTGAAGCTGACGATGGCGTCCAGCGTGTACGCCAGGAAGATGATGCTGTCATTCTCCAGCTTGCAGTACGACAGATTCACGTGGGAAAGATGACTCAGACTCGCCATCAGCTTCACGCATTCGAAGTTGATGTCTGTGCATCCCTCCACGTTGAGACAGCTCACGAACGGACAGTGCTGTACCACGCACCTGATGACCTCCACATCGACATTGTCGCAGAGCCCGAGGTCAAGGTTGGTCAGCTGGTGGCACAGCTTGAGATACTCAGTGTGCAGGAGACCATTTCTGCCACGGAGCGAGATGTTCCGGACGCCCGCCGCGTGGTCGAATATCCGGGAGAGTTCATACAGAGTTAGCTCCCAAGCGGGATCTATTTTCAGAATCATCCACAGCGTGGGCTCATAAGCCAGGTCATGCCAGGTTTGACAGACCGGCGCCACTTTCTGGCAGAGCTCCATTGGCGTCAAATAGGAGAAGATCTTGAGCAACAGTTCTTCGGGAAGGTTGTTGAAGAAACAGCAATTTAGCTGTGAGGAATTGTCTTGGACAGCGGGACCAGGTTGAAGGACATCTGTGGATGTGGAAGGATGATTCTCAACACTCTGATTCTTTGATTCTGAATGGACCATTATATCTTTTCCACTGGCCATAATATCTGAGCCAATAGCAACCATATCTGAGCCAGTGGCTACCATATCTGAGCCAGTGGCTACCATATCTGAGCCAGTAGCTACCATATCTGAGCCACTGGCTACATTATCTCTTTCACCGGCTACCATATCAGAGTCAATAGTAACCATATCTGTTCCACTGCCCACCATACCTGCGACATCATTGCATTTGATGACATCGAGCACTGCTGAACTGCCCACCGCTAAGTTCTGAACCATTGAGATCGCCTGATTGGATGAGCACTCTGACCCTTCTGCCATCTTGAGATGTGAAACCACAGGGGTGAAGGCACTGGACGGAATTTTCTGTCCTTTCATGTACACCTCACTAACACTTCCAGTTACCTTAATTTTATCTGAGACCAATTCCACATCCAACTCTTCATCCATTAAATCAAACTTTGAGCAATCATCAAGTTTACAATTTTCATTGATTTTAGACACTGCCGCTGCAGATTTATGTTCATGAAATATGGAAGTTTGACTACTTGGTAGTTCACATTTATCCCCAATTTCCAGAATGGGGCCATTCAGTAAGGTTTCTTGTTCTTCAGGACTGCAAGTTTGGATCTGAGTTTCTGAATCTCCAAATAGAATGGATCTGGACAAATCATTAGATCCACCTCCAAGCATTTGATTGACATCCATCTCACACCATGCTTGAGTCCTCGCATTTGTACGGTCATTGCCACAATCTTCTCCTGTTGGGAGAGCACCTGTGCTACTTCCAGGCAACTCTTTTTCATCATGTTCTTGGAGTTTGTTGATCAAAATATTTCCAGTCGTAAGCCTTTCATCAGTATCATCATTACAGGCTTCTGAAAGCATCTGCAAGTTGTCTGCTTTCTGCACATCGCAGTTTTGTTTCTCAGAGTCGGGCAAATCATCACAATATTCCAAATTGTTGACAGGCTGTTGCTGTTGACTCTCTGCATGCTCTTCACCAAAGGGAGATAATTTCAGACATAAGACACTTTCAGGAGGACAAGGAGAGGACTCTTCATCTGCATGAGGAGCAACTTCTGCCACTTCCACGTCTGCAGGACCATCATCGAATAAGCAGTAGACCTTGTCCTGGGATTCAAAAGCTGAGTATGATGACCCCTGACCTTGACCCTGATGATCTACTTGACCCTGGAGACCTAAATTCTGATGGCCTAGACCATGAAGAACTCCTTGACCCTGGTGACCTCCCTGACCCTGGTGACCTCCTTGACCCTGATGGCTTTGTACTTTCTGAGTTGCTACTGATGTGTCTACTTTCTCCTCCGCCTCTTCTTCCTCTTCTTGACCAACCACCACCTCTTCCTCTAGTTCAGCTAAGGAGATGTCACTTCCCACCACAAGCACTGCACCTTCTTCCTCCTGGTCCATGCTGCCTCATTTCCAGATATCTTTTAGAAAGCTGCCAGAGTGGTCACCTATTAAAACCAAGTCTACAAATGTCAGGAATTTCATAAAATATATACTAAGTACTTAGATCCAGGAGGACTATGGCTCAAATGGTTAGTTTGTATTTTTTCTAGAGGATACTAGTCTACTTCAATTAATACAATTTATTGTATTTAATTACTGAGTAAATTATTACTTTTTTCAATCTTGGTCATGTTTAATATACGACACCTTTGTCAGTTTCCATCTTTGATGTTTTTTTATTGGGGATTACAGCTTCTTTCAAGATTCTTTCATTTATATAACAGCTTTTCAGTTTAAGGCAGAAGGAAACATGCAACATGCATGTAGTACTGAATGCTGCAGTAAACCTGCTAAGCACTGGCTGGTACTGACACACCAAGGATAACTGCATTCATCTTTGCAATAAGGGTAGTTCCATCAAAGAATATTTTCTGATAGCCAATTACCAATCAACAGCATTAGAAATTAACTTTTTCAGATGGTAGTCCAGAGGACTAGTGCCATCTTTTTTTTAACTAGGTCTCACCAACATTTGCTAGACCTCATTACTTGATTAAAAAATTACCAATATCTATTTCTTAAATACTTTATTCTTTATCAACTTCAATGTTCTTTTTACTACATTTAAAAGAGGCAGAAAGTAGAGCATGAAAACAATTTCGGTCAATCATACGATTCAAACTTGATAGCGAATCCATTTCTTTGAGAAGCATAACGTTGGCTAACCTTAACATTCTAGAAGGTTCTAACATCTCAGTACACGATCTGCATGTATGTACGGAACATATCCATAGTATTAGATATACAAACATTTAAACAGGTGATATGAGTAAATGTAAAAGGGACAATAAAATATCTGCTGGTACGGGAGAACTAGTAATGTAAAGCGTGCAATATAAATGTGTACATTATTTATTATTATTATAATAATAAGCATATTTATAATGCGCCAACCCATTGTTTTCACAATGCTTGAGGCGCTACATTTGAGTATATACAGTGCAAGTGGAAAAACATAATGGAAGGAGATACAGTATTTTCTTATAGATAGTTTCTGTAGTATTTACGGAAAAGATGGGTTTTGAGTCTAGTTTTGAAAGTTTCTAGAGTGGGAGACAATCGGAGTTCAATAGGTAGAGAATTCCACATGCTTTTATTAGGGTTGTTTATTATTCTGATATGCCTATCTGATGTTAGGTGGCTAGTGCAAGAAAATGTTCCCTCTTTACAATTATTGTCATATTGTAGAGACGTGGCTAAAATGCGGTGGACGTTGTCATGTTCATGGACGACCAGCTTCATGCAAAGCAGCTCCTACATAATGGGAAGTTGTAATAGAGAGAGCGTTCAGATGAAACTGCAAAGCTGTGAAGACAGTTTGAAGACTGCTATGCTTTGTTTTTAAAAAATAGTGTTCAAGTGCTAGGCCTGACTCAACAAATGTAAAATAGTTAAAATCTGATGACATTGGCTGAAAACACAAACATTCCAGTATTTATAATTATAATTTCAAAGGAATAAAATTAATTACAGCACTAGGTCATCAATAACCCTGTTTTACAAGACAGGCAATAGGGAAACTATCATTGGGCACTAATATAAAACTGATCTAAATAAATCATCATCGAGAGGTAGAAAATCGATTACTTGACGATCTATGAATGCACGAATTCTAAAGCACTGTTAAAAAACGATTTTCAAGTTTATCGTAAGAAATAAAACTCAAATAAACGAAATGTTGCTGTGCATGTATATGTAGATTGCATGTATACTGTGATGCTATTTGACAGAATAAAGCCAAGGAACCTTTATAAGTAGGCATTTTCTCTCAAATATTCAAACCCCACATGTCACCGGAAGTACAATTGCCGGAAATCTATGGAGCGCATGCGTGAGCTACAATGATTATGTCGCAGTGAACACATCTAGACAAATCGAAATAATACATAATTATATTTTAAGTTATTTTCTGCAACTTTTGTAACATCCAAATTACTATAAAAAATGTCAGTAGATTATTTGCTTGGTGCTACCGTTTTGTTACACCTGTATTTAATGCGGGACTGGCATTCACCACTCGTTTGAGTATTTTCGGGGACGAAGTTTTTTTCTGGCTGTGAATCACGGAGGGTGACACGATTTAACGCCCGAAATGATGACGTAGAGGAAGGAGATGTCTTTAGATGCCAGAAAACAGCTCGGTGAGTATCTCGTACATTCGTGGCACAGGTAGACTGCACGGACTGTCTCGCCGGACCCCCCAGTGTCGCCTCGTATGTTGGTAAACATTTCAGCACATATTCAGGTCCGATTCCAGGTTGTGTGTCGGTATCAGCTGGGTATCCATAGCATGTTTTTTTAATTCTTATTATGGTTTATCAGATGTCTATTGTGTATGTGAGCTGAACAGAGAACCTCTGTGTCTTGCTTTTTCTTGAGGTAATAAAATAAAATCAGTTTTATAGTTTAGTTGAGGTGTCAAATATTTTTTTTAAAGTAGTTTATTATACCAGATCTTCAGTGGCGTAGCTATGACTAAATTAAACATATACCATCGTAACCATTTGGTAATTTCACTTACCTGACTAATTAGCATATATTGCTGGAGTACTTCCATTTCTGTTGCGTTCGTGCTGTGTTCCATTTCATCAATAGTTAGCATAACATTCTTTATTCTCAATCATGTCTTTCATGCTGCAATTCATTTTTGACTAATTTATTTTATAATTAATAATTCCTTGTAGCGTATGGGGGAAAGATTCCCGCTGTGACGTAAAACAATAATTCACTCACTCACTTGCAGGCAAACATGGAGTCATGCGACTTTCCACGGCTGTTATCTCGGTAAATAATTTATGGAATGAAAAAATAAATACCACTACCATTTGTTATGTTGTACTACCTACTGTAACCTAGCCAAAATATAAATTTATGAATATTTGCATCATTAATAGAGCAAATAAATTCATCTATAAATTCTATTATATGTCATGAGTGAAAGGTTCCTCGCTGATAGTTTACAGTGTTAGAAATTCAGAAAATAATAAGGGGTCCTTCTCCATAGGCCCAATGTTAATGATAGTCAAAACTGTAACATTGCAGATTTTCAAATGACCTGCTTTAATTCGAACACTGGTGTATGTCACACAGCACAGGCACAAACACATCTTTTTTGGTCTTCAAGAACAATAATATCATTCATATGTGTAAACAATTTTCTTTTTCTTCATTTCAGAGTGGGGGAAAAAACAGACCAAAGTAGAACTGAAAGTTATACAATGATCATCATGATCATGTGGTGATTGCCACAGCATCAAACTTAGCTCTACCGTTACCACTGACCGACTACAGTCACCACTGACCTAACAACTAATCAACAACTTTCTTGTGAATGACATTATGGTCTCATAATTGGATATCAATTAGATCTGTACTACACCTACACTGATACAAGACTCTATCCACCGACTGATCCACCCATCATACCACCCGGTCTATCAATCCCACCGGTCCACCCATAGCACTGACCGGTGCACCTGCACTGACCGCCATGATGAGGGAGGAAGAGATCGAGATCGCCATCAAGGTGGTGGTGGTGGGCAACGGGGCAGTGGGCAAATCCAGTATGATACAGCGATACTGCAAGGGGATATTTACCAGGGACTACAAGAAAACCATCGGTGTGGACTTCCTGGAGCGACAGATAGAGTGAGTGTTTCCCACTATCAGGCAATCATGGCTATTTCACAGGTAGAACATACCTCTACCTAGTAGTAGTAGTCCACTATCCCGAGTCATTTTACCCCATTGTTTAGAGTCATTGCCTATATGTGAAATATTACTGCAACGTTAACTCTCCATGCTGGAGGCAACCGGAGATGCCCTAAAGAGCAGTGTCCGTGTCTTATCCAGCAGGATGAGGGTTAAACAATAACTCACTCACCACAATGTTTAGAGGTATCCTAAAATTAAAAACTAGTACCAGAAGTAGAAATTGCATGTTTGTTTTAATTTTAAAACATTTTTATTTGATTAATTTCTGACAATTCAGGCAGTTACTGGTATATTTTCAACACGTTCATGGTAAAGTACCATCCCTGCCACTGTCTACTTTATTATTTACTCAACAGTGAATGACTGAGATTTCTCACTCATGAAAATATCTCCTTTCCCACGTCACTCGATGAGAGATACATTCTATTTCACTCGACACATGAAACATCCTCTATTTATTAATACTATTATGCACCACACTTCAATAAATATGTCATCAAAATTGTTCTAATGCCAATTGATATCACTAGTTATTATTATATATGAACTGTAGTAACTGTCTATGTAGTAATCCCTGTGAAAACACTGTCCATTATTTACATGAATGTCCGACATACAGCACATATTTACATGAATGTCCGACATACAGCACATATTTACATGAATGTCTGACATACAGCACATATTTACATGAATGTCTGACATACAGCACATATTTACATGAATGTCTGACATACAGCACATATT
>JAUTBT010084802.1:0-12049 GCA_032361225.1 Lepetodrilus schrolli | reverse complement strand
CTAAACTGACAAGTCGTGATATAAGTGAAAGAATCTTGAAAGCGACTTAAAACCCCAATCAAAAAATAAAAAATAAATAAATATTATCCTCTAAGAGACCATAACGCTCTCTTTGCAGTGTATAAGCTATCGGCAAAGAGAGAATTATGCTCTCTTAGTGGATACGAGAGCTTCATGAAAGGATGCCCTGGGCTATTTTACTTGTCTGCCTGTGGATAATACCTGACCCTGGGCAGGCAGACAATCTGTACTGTCAAGCCCGACATATGTAACAACTTTGTTCCGGCCGGCCGAGATTATGAAAAATTTTGGAGTACAAACTCATGCTCAACTCAAGGTTTTGTTCACAAATCCCTGTATATAACTTGAGCTTGACCATGAAATCATACTCAAAGAGTTTCATAATCTCGGGGCCAGAATTTGATGCGTCTGGAGAGTTGTTAAAAAATTGCATTTATACTAAGGATGTATGTAGTAAGTGAAGTGATTGATTCATATTCCAGGAGCCTCCCAACCATATTCCTGCCGCTATTCCTGGATGCTTTATTGTGAGTACAAACAACCATTTCAACATTTTGTTGTAACAAATTGCACCCCAGAAACCATATGACAAAAGTCGCCAAGCCTACTTTACTGAAAATATCTCAGTGTGTAACAGTAATCTAAAATAACGCTTCCATGATAAATATTGAATTTGTTCCCAAACTTTGTAAATTTACATAGACTAATAGTAATATATAGCAAGTTGAACAGGTTTCCTCGCCCTAGGATAATGAATGTACGGGAACAATTTCAGACTCAAATGTGCAATTTTTTACCACACATTTTGGGTAGGTTGTATTTGGGTAGGATAATATTTTCAATTTATATTCCTTAATTTGTAGAAAATTGAATGGGCTTTCTAGCTATATAGGATACCATTTTTCTTTTAATCTTTGGAAGGTTAACAGGGGTATGGGGAAGATTTCAGATTCAATAGTGTGATGGTGTTGACTTAATTTATGAATGTATTTGGTTACCCAGAAATTCTGAATGTGATAATCTGTCATTTATTTTGAATCAAGTGGATGCATATAGTAGAGGGCAATCAATATTATAGATAATATTGCCGATAGCCATTTTTGTTGTATTTTGCAGATCTGGGAAATCTAAGGAGGAGAATAATGCAGATGATAATGCAGCTAAGGGAGATAACACAGCTGACAAGACAGATGATAACACAGTTGATAATGTAGTTGATAACACAGCTAATGTCGCAGGTGATGGAGCAGCTGATAATGCAGCTGACACAACAGATGATAAAACAGCTGAGAAAATAGCTGACAAGGCAGCTTTTGACACAAATGATAATGCAGCTGATAAGGCAGACGATAACACAGATGACAAAGCAGATGAGAAATCAGATGCTTCTAGTGATCCATTCAAAGAAAATGAAGATAAAATGCTGGGTGAATAATTGAGTCAATCTATTTTTACAAAATGCATTTAGAAAGTATGGTCCCACAGAATGTAAAAGAATGCTTGGTAGATCTCCGTATTTGTATGCGTTTAAACATTGGATATTTTTAGCTTGGCCTACAGCTTGAATTTCTATCGCTTTTCAGGTTATTTATTTTGTTTATATTCTCCCATTTCAGCGTTTAACGACGGCTATAGAAAGGTCACTGGCTGCAGGTTGGACCTGTTACGATTTAAAGGATTACTCATCAAAAAGGTTCTCTACACCTGGAGAAGCATCCCCATCATCCTGGTCCAGATTGCATTTGTGGTCACATTCATGATTCTGGCTCACATCGCACCAAGTAAAGCACCTCTGGAAGATGAGGTGAAATTGGTGTTGAATCTGGAACCATTCGAAGGTAGCAGGGTTCCCTATCAAGAACGTATTACACCCTCGCCAATATTAACAAAATTAGCAAAATTACACATCGAACTATTAGGATCAGGAAATGTGGGCGACCGGATAGACCTTTCAAATAATATCACCAGCTATTACCTTCAAAGAGCGAAATCCCTTGGACTGGCAACATTCAACCAGAAGATGGTGATTGGTGCCAATTTCGGATTATCAGGAATCAACAGAATTGATGTGTATAGTCACTACAACCGTGTTCCATACCATGCTGGTGCCATCTCCATCTCCTACACAATGAATGCAGTCCTGGGATACTTCACCACTCCAGAACACAGCATCACGTACATCAACCACCCTCTTCCAATAAGAAGAGAAAACGCCGTCCTGCCGAAACCGGGCATCGTCGTGGCTGTATGTATTATGGTGGGAATCAGCTTCCCGTCCACGATATTCATCCTGGGCCTACTGGAGGAGAGAGAGGTGGGAAACAAGCATCTGCAGATAGCCACTGGGGTCACTCCTATCCTTTACTGGGCAGCCACACTGCTCTGGGACATCTTCACTCACGTACTGACCGTGTTTCTTCTGCTGAAAGTCTTCATGGGGTTTAAGTACCCCGAGTACAATGAGGATGGAAATGTTTTCATCGTGGTCCTCATTATGATGGCGTATGGACTCGCTATCCACCCGTATATGTACGTCTTCCAGTTCCTGTTCAAATCTACGGCTGCAGGAATAATTCACACAGTTGTTCTGAACCTCTTTTCAGGTAAGGTTATTCAGTTACCGTAATTTCCCTAATAATTTGAACCCTCTAATAGTTTGAACCCCAAAATTATGGCATTCGCATTGGTAGTGGGTTTTTTCTATCCGCACAAGAACAACAATTGAGTTCACGATACTTTACAATGTCTCTCTGGTTAATCTATCAACAAGTGGATATTGATCCCTGACACAGAGAATAATATTGACAGTAGTGATTTTCTTTCTCAGTGATGTGAGCTGTTGTCGTTGATCTCTTGATCAACATGTGCATGATGAAAGAAATGACATCTTACCACTCCTGAGTTTGGGTTTTATCTGTGAATATAGTATACAGGGCCTAAACGGTTCTACAAAACAGACCTGACACAGGCCTATGCTGGACTGCCTCAGACTCGATTGCATAGCTGTCTTCTCCAAGGTCCGCGCGAATAGTCTATATTTAGAACAGGGAAAGACCACCTTTGCATTGGCAATACAGTGTCATACAGTTTGGATAGATTTTTTTTCATATTTATATATTTATTATCAATATTATTTATAAAAATATCAAATATGATCTTGCCTCTTTAACTTGCAAAAATATTTTTTTCAGGCCCTAAAAATATGTACATAACCAGTTGTTTTCGCATAGTCATCTTCTAATTAATCGAACACAATAATTTTATCAATAATTTTTAAAATATATTTTGTTTTGTTTTTAAATCCTTCATTTATTTACTATTTCATTTACAACCATATTTTGTACTTTAATTTGGTTGTCCCTAATAATTATAATAGGAACACTGATCATTTTCAATTTTTATATTTTTCTAATAATTCGAACAGCTACTAATTGTATTATTTTCTCCTGTTTGAATTATTAGGGTAATTATGGTATCACTATTAGCTGAATATGGGTCATTTGAGCTGGCTAATACATGGGCATTGCATATGTAAATACATCTGTATATATATATAATGCCTGGTGCAAATCTATGTATATTTCTTTGAAGCCAGGAGATCAGTCACTACAGTGCAGTGCATATTAATGCTTTCTGATCAGACACAAAGGGTGTCTTCAAAACCCCGTTCTCGAGTTGACTCGATACGAGAACAGGGTTTCGAAAATCGAAAACCAACATGCGAACAGCGTTCGCGAACGAGATTTTCACTCTCCACTTTTTGGCAGGTTGGTGGAGGGTCGAACAAGATCATACTCAGCACACACTTAAGCGTTCACAACCGGGAAAACGAGATCACAGTTCTCGGTTAACTCGAGAACGGGGTTTCGAATACGGCCTTAACCCTCTCCCTGCTGGATTAGGCAAAAGCACTGCTCACTAGGGCATCGCTGGATGCCTTCAGCAAGGAGAGGGTTAATATCTCATTTTAAGTCATTATGATTGGTAGATGCTGAAAACTTCGATAGAATGTTAAATGCACTAGTATACATAAATTGTTCAGATTTGAATGCACAATTGTTTTCAAATTACAGCAGTAATTATTATAAATTAGATTTTTTTCATACATATTTACCAGTAAGCAATCAAATTGGCTTTGGCTTTATGTCAACCATTGCCTGCCGGTCTTTGTTCATGTCCAATGGTGGTTTATAAGAATTCTTTCTTCACCATTATAATTTTCTATTAGTACTCGTCACCTATGGGTGAAATATTCCTGCTGCAACATGAAGCAATAATTCATTCATTCATAAGGAACATAATAAAAATAATGATTTCTATTTTCCAAAGTGGAAAAAAATCGGGTCACCGGATCCGTAACCCAGGGAATCAAATAACTATGGCCTAAATAGGAGCAATAATAATAATAATTGACACAGATAAATTCAGATGATATTTGCCACATCTACCATGTCTACAATCTGTACCTTAGGGCTGGATTAGGCATAGCTCTTTAGGGCATCTCCAGTTGCTTCCAGCAGGGAGAGGGTTAATATACCAGATGTTAAAAACAGAAACTTCTTACTTAGGTGTCGTTCCTGTCTTCATCTACTTCGTACTGGCCATGCTACGAAAATCTAATGCAGCAGTTGACTGGATTGGCATGGTACTGTTCCCGCAATATTCGATGGCTAGGGCTTTCATGGACCACAAGTCCAACTGGGACATCAAGGCTACGTGTGAAAAGATGAAATATACTACAGCTTGTACTACATTTCCACGAGGACCATGTTGCAGAGGTGAGTTGTGTTTGTCACGTTGCTGATGTTGTGCATTTCCTCCTGCCCTAAACTTACAAGCTGTAATATAAGTGAAAGATTGTATGAAAATATATATTTATTTAAAAATCAGTTGTGATTTCCTACCTGTTGCAGACTACTTGAGAATAATTATTATTAACCCTCTCGTACTGTTTGCCAAAAAATGTATTCAAGATATCTCTTAATGCGTAAGTGATGATAGTTCGAACGGTACAAGTCGATACAATCTTCAAGTAAAGCAATTTAATACTAGTGATTTTCAACATTGTGCATATCCTGAAAGAAAATTGACAGAATTACAATGGACAAAAATTCAGATTCTAGAAGCAAGCTATAGCAGACTGCTATTAAGTACAGCTAAATTCATGTTTACTGCAACATTCCTTGCTACAGATATTGCGGATTTCCTCCTGCTTTAAACTGACAAACCGTGATATAAGTGAAAGAATATTGAAAGCTGCTCTTAACCCAAATTGTACAACAATGCCAATATTTAGGTGGGGTCTATTCCCCGGACCCGGACTTTGTCTATTCCCCGTACCCATACTTTGTCTATTCACCGGACCAGGACTTTGTCTGTTTCCCAGACCCGGACTCAATTCCCAGCAATCTGATTGGTTCACATGGTTAGTGTTAGGGTTAGGGTTAAGAAAAATATTCTATTCATATTTTGGGTCACGTGAGCCAATCAGATTGCCGGGAATTGGGTCCGGGTCTGGGTCTGGTGAGTAGACCGCAAGTCCGGGTTTCGTTCCAGGTCCGGGAAATAGACCTCACCCAATATGTATAATTTTGTGATTTTTTGTTGTTGATTTTTTATTTTATTTATTTATTTTTTTAATTGTGGTTTAAAGTCGCTTTCAAAATTCTTTCACTTACATCACGACTTGTCAGTTTAGGGCAGGAACCCGCAGTATCCTTTTGTGATAAGATGACAATGCATTCTATGTTCAATTTCAGATACCTGTGATAGCCAGGAGGTCACCTGTTTGAACTTTGTTGATAATATTCTGGATCTGAAATACCCGGGAATTGGACGCTATGTTATTGCAATGTTCGTTCATTGCTTTGTGTCCTGTCTGCTTACGTTGGCCATCGACTACGATGTTTTCCCGCGTATCTGGAATAAAATGAGACCATTTGCGATGTCTGACAATGAAGTGGAAGCCACATTAAGAGTCGACCCCGATGTTGCTGAAGAAAGAAAGAGAATAGAATTGGAGGGAGGTAATGAGGAATCTAAAGATGCCTTGGTTCTCAGGAACCTGTACAAGAGATACGGCAACTTGACCGCGGTAGATCGCTTGAGCGTTGGCATCCCAGAGAAGGAGTGTTTTGGTATTCTGGGAGAAAATGGGGCTGGAATGACAACGACGCTCAAAATGATGACTGGAGACGTGATGGCAACATATGGAAATTTGCATTTGTGGTCGTACGACATCAAGAACAACCAACAGAAGGTGCGTTTATTCTGTATTGAAAATGCTCACATTCTATTACAATCTAATCCCATCTCTTTATGGATTTCATAAATTTGAAAGTTCCCAAGCAGCCTGGAATTTAGAGAATTCAATAAGATAATTGGCCTGATATTCGAATATCGGAGTAGATATTTTATTATGACAGGATTGGGTACCATATTTTGTTAGGCATGTTTAATAGATGAAGGTTCAGAGGTGTATTGTGTTCTAGGCTTAGTGATATATTTATTTGTATTCCAGGCTGAGATACTTTTGCACTCTATAATAATAATATGTGTATTTCTAATGTGCTGTATCCATTAACAAGTGTTTATTCTCAGAGTGCTACATGAAAAGGGAAAAGGCAATTAGTGATAGACTATTTTAAAGAGATGAGTTTTTAGGTTGGATTTGAAAGAGCAGAAAGATGTGCTGAGCTTGATTGTGAGAGGGAGATCATTCCACAATCTGGGTGCAATAGAAGAGAAAGATCTTTTGCCATAGCGAGATGTTTTGTAGGTAGGAACAGTAAGGAGATGGAGATTTGGGGATCTGAGACATCTCTGTGGGCTATAGGGAGTAATGAGATTGGTGAGGTAAGGTGGAGCTATATCATTTAAACATTTGTAGACCGGGCATAAGACCTTGAAGTGTATCCGAGATTCAACTGGTAGCCAGTGTAGAGATTTGAGTACAGGCTTGATGTGAGAAAATCTGGAGGTTCGAGTAACTATGCAGGCAGCTGTATTCTGTACTTTCTGAAGCTTTAACAGGGGGACAGTTCCTAAATCTGTTACAGTAATCTAGCCTAGAGTTTGCACTAGCATTTTAGCAGCATCAATGGTAATCAAATGGCATATTTGACTGATGGATCTAAGATGGTAATAACAAGTTTTGCAGAGTTGGTTCACTTGTGCATCCCTGGAAAGTTCTGAATTTGAGATGACAGCACTGTCAGGGAGGTTTCAGTAACAGTTTGTAATTGTTTCTTTGTTCCAACTAGCAGAGCTTCAGTTTTGTCATCGTTGAGCTTTAATAAGTTTGATGTCATCCAGGTTTTAATCTCTCTGGTACACTGTGTCCTTTGTTGAAGTAATGTGGACATTGATTGTGGATCGATTCTGACAAGCAGCTGGGTATCATCAGCGTATTCCTGGCATTTCATCTGATGCCTGCTTATCGTGCTTCCCAAACTGGTGGTATGTTTGTGTTATGTTTGTAACATGCGTGTTTTATGTGTACAATCGATCTGTAATGTTTCCATCAATCGATGGTGAAAAACTTCAGATAACATCTGTACAAGTAATAGGCCACTCTGTAATTGGATTGGATTGTTCAACTAATGGTACACCATTGTAGTGCAGATCTAGGACAATTTCAAAGTACCACTCCGATAGCAAACCAGTTATTCACAGCATGGATCAAATCTTCAATATTAATATAATATAGCAACACCTTCCAATAAAAAGAATATTTTTGTAATCTCCAGTTTCAATTTGTCAAATCATAATGTTCTCTAGAGACATGAAGAAAAGCGAACCAAATTTATTAAAGTTCTTGGACAAAACTTTAAAAGTTCTTTGATTCTAAATGTTGACACCAAGTACAGATTGTTAAAATTGATAGATACAGAAACAATTCACCCATTTAGCAGTTTTTTTAGAAAAAAATCATGTTGGTTAAAGAAAGGATAAACAACTTGTCCAATGGTAAAAAAATTAGTAATGTGATGCTCAAACCAACTGCGGCTGTAACATGTTTATTCACATATACAGCTGATCCAACTACTGCACCAAGAACAATATACATCCTCCAAAGATATTGGGTAATCATAGCATCTTAGTAACAGATGACTTCATAGTTCAATGTAGCTATGCAATAAACACAATGCTGTTTTTTCCCCCCTTCTTTTCTGAACAATTGTAAAACTGAATGGGCACCCAATAGCTACAATGTCTTCAAACGTGGAAGCAAACAAATATTTTCTCTATGTGGACAGACAGTCCGGCACCAACCAATTCAGGAAATGACATCATCCAAGAGGCTGACTTGCAAGGCACTGTCTTTGATGGTGCCGAAGAGATGGTTGATGCTTATATGTTTTGCCACATGCACAAATCAAGACTACTTTTTCATGAACAGATTTCTTGTGATATAGGAGTCCTTGTTGACTTTTGAATTGCTTATTACACTCTGGACACCTATGTTTACGTCTATAAATCCTTTTATTTGGTTCTCTATAGTCTTCAGAACCTAGGAACTGTTGACCAGTGCCATCCATGCCCGGACTTGATGACACACGTTTTCCACTTGGAAATAAAGGACCAGAATCCACAGTCTGTGAGAATTCTGAAATCAAGGAAACAAGTTGATAATTATACCCAAGGTTTAACTCATTCACTGAAAACAAACGCTTGTGATGTCACACCATTTTGCAGGGATGGTTGAATATATACCACAAATACCGTTCTACAAAAACTGTTAAGAGCTCACCCTTTGTTTGAACTGTTAATATCTTGATAACTCCTACGAGTCCTATCAAGATACGATACCTGCTGTGTACATTTTTAACAGATACGTTGAGTCTAGGAACTTGATTAGCTGAAGCATTGTTTGTAGAGATCTGTTCATCTGAACTTGTTTGTAATGATTGAATCACTCCCAGAAACCTTTTATTATTATTATTTATTCACATATGTTCAAATAATTTGCTATAGAAACTACTATAAAAATGTCAATTATCATCAAGTTTAAGAAGCCAGTTGCAGGTTTGCTTGTGCTTGACCAGTGACCTTTTATGTCGATAACTCCGACCACACAAGCAATACAACACAATCTTATCATGGATGGATTTCTTATGACACCAAAGTCCCTGCAAACTCTTGAACTCTTTAGAACACTGCTGACACCCATAAGCTTTATTCTTCCATGCTACATTTCCAACATTGCCACACAGATTTTGATCATCATGTTCATTTTCACTGGGTGTCACGAAACCTCCACTTGAAAACAATTGATCAGCAGCAAAAGTCACAGTAGAGAACCCTGAAAACAAGGAAATGTCTTTATCATAGCATTTCAGTGTTAGGCCATATAGTAGCAGTCACCAATACAATGAAATTGTGTGTTTGACCATTTGAGAATGTTCTTGCAATATGAAAAACAAAACAATCCATTCCAAATAATATGTAAATATGTTCTAGGGACATCAAGGGAAAACATGATAAAGTAATAGGCAAGTTATAGTTATTTTATTTTGCAATTTCAAAAGTTCATCTTCACGGTTAAATACGGGCACCTAAAATAGACTCAGAATTAACAATAGGTGGAAGGTTTTTTTCAATCATTCATAAAAACCAACACAACTTCCACCACCATATCAAACACAAGCCAGACCCACCAGAGATATTGGACAATCACGACAATATGGCTTAGATCAGATGACTTTTCATAGTTCAATGAACGGAGCCATGTAACAAACTCCCAACAACAAACATCAAATTATGTTTTCAAAAGAATTTAATGAAAAGACACCAGACTGCTGCAATGTTTCAAAGAACATCAAACTTGGAAGTAAATTAATATTTCACTGCTTGGACAGACGGTTCTGCATCATCAACTTCAGAAAATGACATTATCCAAGAGTTTGACTTGCAAGGCAATGTCTTTGGTGATAAAGAAGAGATGGTCGATATTTATAGGTTTTGCCACATACACAAATCAGGACGATTTTTTCATGAACAGACTTCTTGTGATAGTGCAGTCCTTGATTACTATTGAACTCCTTGTTACACTGTGGACACCTACGTATCTTACGCATTGGTTGTTTATTGTCTATGAAATTTGGACCCATGCCATGTATGCTTGGACTTGACATGTGTTTTCCACTTGAAAATATAGGACCAGAATCCACAGCCTGTGACCACCCTGCAATTAAGGAAAGACATTGATCAATTTACCCAAGGTTCAATTATAACGATTTGAAAGTACACCATTGCAAAGTCCCAATTGCAACTGCTTCCATACGGAAGGTTCACCTATTAACCCTGTTTGGCTCCGATATAACATCATGTCCATGATAAACCATTTTGCCAATTAATAATGTAAGGTAAGGTTAAGGCAAAAGAGAACAACTACTAGTGGAGATCGCAGATAGTCAACTGCTACATGAGGTAGTCGCCTAGTTGGGCTATTTTCTGCATACTTTTACATCATTGAACATTTTTATTTGGATTAAGGACGCTGATAGTTTAATAATGTCATGTAGAAACATCATGTAAACTGAAAGTTGGGAGAGGGTAGCTTAATAATAATCTAGGAATATAAGTAAACTGATTAGGCCTATTATGCATGTCATTTGTTTTGTAGATTAGAATACATGTTGAATATGCGAGTCGTAAATACAACGAGTCGACTACGCTAAACGACAAGTCGACTAGGAAAATCTGGAACCTGCTTTGTGCACATTTTCTGTGTATTCATATAGGAAATGTGTATACAGTTCACTACATGTAGTATGGTGAACGAGATCTGTTCATCTGAACTTGTTGGCAATGAGTGGAAACTACTCCAGTGAGCAAAAAATGTACTGCTTTATTCAAATACCATGTTCAAAAAATATGAAACACTATGAAAAATCTCAACTGTTATCAGGTTATCAAGTTTGACAGCTTCTAAAGTGTCCGATGTCGAACCACAAGCAATACAACAAAATCTTATCATGGATGGATTTCTTGTGACACCAAAGTCCTTGCAAACTGTTGAACTCCTTAGAACACTGCTGACACCTGTAAGCTTTATTCTTCCATGCTACATTTCGAACATTTCCACATAAAATTTGATCATGATGTTCATTTCACTGGTCGTCACAAAACCTCCACTTGATCAGCAGAAAGTCACAGTAGTAGAGAACCCTGAAAACAAGGAAATGTCTATATGACATTTCAGTGTTAGATCACACAGTGGTAGCCACTATGACAATGAAATTGAAAATGCTTGACCAATACTCTCCCCCCGATCCATCGCCTTCCTTGGATACTAAACCTTTGAGAATGAAAAAAGGGGGTTTGCATCAAACTTTAGGGAATATTTGTCAAAATATTGTGAACTACTGCATTAGCGTAATCACCTATGTGATTATTTGTTTTTGGACAGCTGATATTCAGAGCAGGTTTGCCGATGTCTGACAAGAGTTCTCCGATGTTTGTATGTTCTGCCACAAATACAATACAATTCAAGTTTGTCATGAATAGATCTGTGATGGTAACGAAGTCCAACTGAAGTAGTAAATTGCTTAGAGCACAGCGCACATGGATAATTCTTGATCTGTCCTCCAAGCATCTCACAAGATAGTTCAATATTGGGAAGACTTAGTCCTGGAATAAACCCTGATCCTGCATACTGTCCATGCCCACTGGAAGTGTACTGATCAAGGGAAGCTGAGCCAGACAAACCTGCAAACAGGAAAAGATGCAGATTTACCTGCAGCCAACAAAAATAAGGCTATCTTGCAAAAATGTCAAAAACAACTAAATCTACCTCAGTTGTAAGTGAGCCAACATAAATCCATAGAAAAATGCTTGAACCACATATTTTTTATCATGGACTTTAAAATAAAAAATGAATTGCTGCAGGCATATGAGGTTGCCATTTCTGTCCTTTCCGTTGAGTGCTGCGGGCATACAAGGTTGCCCAAATCACGTGCAGAAAAGAACACTTTGAATATTTGCTCAAAATAATAGATAATGGACACGGATGGCAATAAAAATG
>JAUTBT010084801.1:0-12050 GCA_032361225.1 Lepetodrilus schrolli | reverse complement strand
ACGAGACATACTATATCAGCACTGGTATTTAATCCACGGTAGAGAGAGAGGGAGAGAGAGAGAGGGAGAGAGAGAGAGAGAGAGAGGGGAAGGGAGAGAGAGGGGGAGAGAGAGAAGAAAGGGAGAGAGCGAGAGCGAGAGAGAGGGGAGAGAGAGAGAGAGAGAGAGAGAGAGAGAGAGAGAGAGAGATAGAGAGACGCATACTGATACATCACATTATTAGAAATCATTCTATTGATATATTATGACGCAATCCGCTCGTTAACAATATTAGTTTTGTTGGTGAAAAATAAAAACTTACGGTATTAATTATGTTGACACCTATTTCTTCTTCTATGTAAAATAGTTATTCCTTACAATAGAATTACCAACATCTAAACACTAGCACGTAACGTAATACATATAATACGAATGATTCAATGAAGTCAAGTCAAACACAAACCGGAGAAATTATGACAGAATTTCCGAATTGGACCCAATGTTTGTTAAGCAATAAATAAGTACCAGTACTACATAATATCGATAATACCAAGTCGGAAATAATTCGAAGAAACTTGGCCTGGAGTGACGGTAACCGTCACTAACAAGTTGAGAGATGAGTCTTGTCACGTGTCTGAATGCAGTTGGAAGATTTCGGATTATTGCCCGTTTATCGGCTTTCCGGATTCCTGCTACTCCTGACTAAAGCACTCTCGTATCTCCACCAGTTATCAGCAGTGTGCATGCTGCATGCACTATGCTCACCACATCGAGCCATTATTCTGTCTAAACGTCAGTACAATGTCACGATGTATATCTGTTATGGACAAACACCATCATTCAAGCACAAGAATCGGAGATCGTAAAACAAATAATGGCATAGAAATATTAAGCAACATTGGTGGTTTCGCATACATGGAAGCCGATAACTTTCAACCAGATTTTAGATTCGATAGTGTTTTTATTGTTTGTCATCGTGAGTGAACATATATTGACCATTCACGCTGAATACACCGAGATCTAAGATACCATGTTTATGTTTCAGATTGGCATTTGCATCTAAAACGATAATTCATCCACTGGTAACAGTTATTGACTGGTTTGACAAATGGTTTGCATATTATATGGGGTGGTAACGAACCTAGCTAACGTACACCAGTAATAATATACACGATGTACGTATGTGTCCACGATTCTAAACACTTTGGTTAGTACCAAATGGTATCTGATATCCAGTATTCAATAAGTGAGTCCAGCGGTCCATTTCAACACTTGCAACATCACCACCATCCAGGCAGCACGCCTAGTGGTATTGGTTATCTCTTTAACCATCAACACCCTACAAGTAATACAGAGCACAAGCAGACTACGTACTATATGATACGTTTTACCTTGGGGACAAAATCTACCATATGAAATAGATATTTTAACAAATCCTGCATTTAGGAAAATTGGGTCTGGATTGAAACCATGAATTTAAAATCTTTCAGAAGATATCAATAATTTCACAGATTGAAATCACTCGCTTTGTTTATGATCCAGTCCAAATGAAGTAAGCTGTTTTTGGAAGACATCTTGAAATAGAATACTTAGTAAAAAAAAAAATTACATTATATTTTACCTTGATGTCTTCATGTCTATCATGTCTAAACGATCTTAACGATAGCAGGAGTCAAGTAGAAAGTAACATAAACACTACAAAAATACATTTAGATGATAATAAACATAGCTTCTTTATTAGCGTGCACATACATAAGAATATCGGAATGTAGTGTACCCTCCTAAATGCACTGTTCAGTCGCTCCGCCGGTAATTCAATTCTCGTAATGGAAAGAGTTGTAATAAATGAAGGGATGACCAATAACTGTCTTCAATCGTAGCTGCTTGACTTAATGTTAATGTTACGTTTATGATTGAAACATTCATAACTACACACACCCGATGCTTGAAGACCTCAAATGTTTTAGATAGTTTTAGACTACCGGTATCTCTTTGAACTAGTATGCATTTTTCCATAATAGAAACAATTGCCTGTCTATATGGCATATCCAATGCGTGCCGCCTATACGACGCGCTCTTCGCGGAAAAAACATCTGAGTTCTTTCAATATTGTCATGCCATATCTATAACAACAGTATCAGACAGTTGAGTTGATGTATGGCTCAGAGTAATATATGCAGTATATATACCGTAAAGTACATAATGTACGAATGAACGTTCACATATTTAGTTCATATACCAATTATAACTGATGTGCATTCAGAATGTATATCCCATCTACTATATACTAGTATATCCTACCGACCATATTATAGGACCGTATGCATGGTATACTATATATTGGCGCATCACTAAAGCTCGCCCTACATACCTAGTAAAGATTATACAACCGCTTCAATACTAGACTGCAAACAATCTTGTAAAACTGAATTGCATGGGTGTACGTGCGTACGGATCTTAAGTAGGCATAGTGGTTTGAGTTTCGAGGATGGGCCGTACGTAGCTACTACTAAGTCACACGGCCGGTACCTCCAGATACCATTTAGTATATCCTATAACGACGGAATCTTCAGGACTGGTATTCTAGCGGTTCCTCTTCATATCTGTGGGTTTGCATTTCGGTTCACCCCTGGAAATGTCCCTTCTCTGACTATTGGCATGCATGTACATGCATGTGAAGTAAACTCTAGAAAACTGATACAAGGAGGAAATACTGTACATGTGATGTAAATATAACTGAAATTGATACGTACATTGATACATTAATTGATTACGTACATTGATACATTAATTGATTACGTACATTGATACATTAATTGATACGTACATTGATACATTAATTGATACGTACATTGATACATTAATTGATACGTACACTGATACATTAATTGATACGTGCATTGATACATTAATCGCCAATGTTCTAAACTTTCAACTAATCGGTCTGTTCAATAATACCCTCTGGAATACTAGTAACATATCATTGACAAATGGCAATGTCGATCATTGTAGATTGAATTTCTGATGATAAATTGGTTGAAGGGTTGCATACATATACCAATGTGGTTATTGGATAGCTAGCCTCGAAGACAAAACTACTAACGTCATTTTGAAATTTTCCAACTGGATCCGGATATACCTGTATAATAATACTGACGTCAACCGTAGCTGATAATTATTAACATGTCCGGTCACGTGCTTACACAACATACTGTCAACCGTTATCAAAGCGTTATCATGTGAAGACTGCTTTAACCAAAGTTACGTACAAAATCGATAGCGGCGAGGCTGAGGCAATTATGTTCATTTCTTGAAGAACGTCAAGCGTGAAGCAGTCAACGTAGGAGGTATAATCGTCCTGGTATCTTGTAACACAAGAAGTAGTTCTCATAGCAAAGGAGAGAGGAGAGATAAAGGAACATAGCATGATGTAGTGTGCACGTATGTGTTTATGCACGTATGTGTGTACGTGCGGGGAGAGGGGGGCACTGGGTGGCGTCATTCGTTGCACTTAGATATAAATTAGAACTGGTAATTTATCAATGTCCATGGCATCGATGAGGACGCTTGTTCACCTCTTAGTTATTCATTAACGAAACATGTAATTATTTTATCGCTTCAATTTTACGCGCATACATAATTCCTGAACGATGATGACCGTTTCGTCCGTGCAGTTATTGGATTGCCTCGTTATTCCCAGCCGGAATCGACCACGTATAAGACCGCCCAGTTATTTGGTAAGATTAAGAATGGACATTACTAGATATTGATGGCGTGCCATTAGTGAATGTGTGTAAATATGTCAGTCCTTTACCCTTACGCGTCCGACTGCTAAGTATGATAAGTCCATAGTATGCTGAAGTATCACAGATATAAATAATCCCAATCATTCCTACTGACATCAATACCGGCAATGCAAGCAAATCGACTTTCTATGACCATGCCGGGGTAATACCTAGTCGCAGTGATTGATATAGCCAATAATAAAATCCTGCCAAAGTTATATAACCATTAGAAGTTAGGAGGAACAAGAGTTCTTGGAAAGTGCTAACGTCTAAAAGTTGTCTCGTAAGGAGTCTTTAATTTAATGCGCACAGCGTATGTTGCAGCAGAACTTTATTCAATCATCAAAAACTATTAAATCAATCCTATATATTTATACTCAACAAAATGAATTAATAGAGCCACTGGTCATATTAATTTAGCTTTATATTAATTTAACAACAAAGAATGTCCAAACGTCAACATTCTCCATCAATAACTTGCAGACGTATTGAATGACTACTGGGACCAGATTTTCAAAGCAGAGTTCTGAAATTTGGTGGAAATCTTCACCACAAAGTATCTACGGCCATTACTTTATTTTGCTGCGCATATACAGGTATCAGCAGCAGCATTAATTGTACCACACCAATACAAATAGCATTAATTGTACCACACCAATACAAATAACAGTAATTGTACCACATCAATACAAATAGCATTAATTGTACAACACCAATACAAATAGCATTAATTGTACCACACCAATACAAATAGCATTAATTGTACCACACCAATACAAATAGTTGCATTAATCGTACCACACCAATACAAATAATTGTATTTAAAATAGTTGTATTAATTGTACCACACCAATACAAATAGTTGTAATTGTATGTTTATGTATCTGCCTAAGAAATCCGAGTCATCCTCACCACTCCTCATTGCCAGAAGTAATAGCTGACAGATCAAAAGCGAGTAAAATACACAGTTGCATAATAGGTGGCTTAATTATCGTAACAGATCATACGAAGTTCGATAAGCAAGTGAACCTTACATGTGTCGAAGTACATATTTGGCGTGTGTAGATAGAAACAGTTTGGGTTGCATACACTGAGGTCATGGTTGGGCTAATTGAATTTCAGTATTCCAATGGACTGTAATATTTTCCATCACGATCCAATCAGATTTGGCCTGAGTTTTAGAACACTTAGGATATGCCGATGTTCATATATAACGCATTATACTATAATCAGGCTTTATCTAGTTTCAGTTGGGCGTATGCTGGTAACCCTCATGAAATATATATTTCTATTTTTTAAAAACATCTAGATCAACCAGAATAAATATCAGTTCTCTTCCAAAAAGAAACGCATAGGTCAAGTCGTTTTTTATGTTATCAGTTATTTTTACATGTGGATAAAACTACCAAGAAAATGCACGTCAAAATTGGGAAATCACAGAGTGGTTGTGTTGGGTATAGAAGGGTGGTAATCGTTTGGTGAAACATTCACAGTTGTTATCGAAACATTGCTATCGAACGTTTGGTGTCCGCTGAGTCAGTCAGCAGTTGCCCGCCATTATAACGTCCACCAAAGTACAATTCGAAGGCATTGGGAATGATATCAACAACATGAATCGACAAAAGATCGACCACGAGCTGATATACCACGTATCACTACTGTAGCTCAGGACAGGTACATCTGGGTATTCCACCTATGTCATCGGACTGTAACAGAAACAGAAACTGCTGGTAATATACCTGGTCTACGAAGAGTGTCTGCGCAGACAATACGCAATTGGCTTCGTCAGTACGGAATACGGGCAAATAAGCTATATTTCGGTCCCAGATATTTAAGACCTCAGCATCGACATTTTTCGTGTTCGATGATGTGTCAACCTTCAAAATTGGAATCTGAGAAATTGGCGACGGGTTTGGTTCAGCGACGAGTCACATGTGACCATGGACTTTCTAGGGAACCAGAACATCAATGTGCTGCCATAGCCGTCCAAATCGCCAGATTTGAACCCAATTGAGCATCTTTTATTTGAACATGATCGGCGATGGCGACGTCAACCGCGACCTCAAACGCTTCACGAACCTCGGCAGGTAATTCAGGATGAATGAGCAAGAATACCACAGACTCGAATACATAAACGTATACAGTCAATGAGTAGACGGTGCAACAGTTATTCAAGCCCGTGGTGTTCACACCAGATACTGACTTCAGGCTCATTAATACTGAATTAATAACCATATCGGATATGTGCCAATCACCATGTGATATTTGGGCTGTGTACATGTCATATTCGGTCGGCAAAGTTGTCTTAAAATACAGCAGTAATCAACGAAAATACATAAACTATGCGTTTCTTTTTGGGGAGAGTATATATTAGTAATGTGCTACAGGAGCCTTATTTGCGTGCATACATGTGTACTATGTATACAGTATTCAATAAAAACAACCCATGAAGCGTATCGTAATTCCTAGTGATGGCAGCACATCAACAGGAGCTAATTCCATTTGCAATAAATGCATCTAGCAGAAGAATACTTGGCATGTATGTATTTATAGATGCAAAGGTATTACACAGCGCCATCTAATTACAGAGTTATTTGTATTATCGACAGCGCAACATGAATTGTCTTTGTGAAAGGAAATTAGTTCTGCTGCAGACATCGATAATGGGTAATAATAGTAACATATCTGGGCGCTTTGAAGTCACGAACTCCAAGTGAAAGTCGTGAGTATGGGTGCGCAGCACACTATTATTACAGTGGAGAAACGAACGAACGAATGTGATGTATGTCCCTCTCATCGCACCAACCGCATTACAAATGGAGAGTACAGGCGCGACACCTGCTATCAGTTACACCATATCAATAGCGGTTACCAACCATTACTGGCACAACATCAATATATTTATGGACGAAACAGCGCCATCATTGGCACCACGTTAAAATAGTTTATGGGCGACACGTCGCCACGCTTGGCACTACACCAGGAGACTTAATGTACGGGCGTCCGCCATCACTGACGCCTGGCCAATATACTGGGGGAGACACTGACATGGCGCCATCATATACGTCGAGCTGAGGGACATGCCTCCTTCACCACTGGAGCAACATCAATGGCAATAATGAATGTCTCGGAGCCAGTAGCAGTGCGCAACGCCGATTGGAATTTATGGACAAATGCGCATGCGCTATCATGACTGCTGTGGATTGGCACACCACGCATCGCTAAGTTCGAATCCAGTTTATCGTTTTCCGAGCAATCATGCTCACATGTTTATTCCCACCGAGATTCAAACATTGGTTATGCAAAACGCTTCCGTGTAATAATATATACTGTAATACATACTGTAATATATACTGTAATACATACTGTTATATATACTGTAATATATACTGTTATATATACTGTAATAAATACAGTAATATATATCTCTCCTCCCTCTCCTCCCTCTCCTCCCTCTCTCTTTCTGCCTGATGCTTCCATTCCATTAATTTTCTCATTTTCCTCCCCCTCTCTCTCTCTCTATCTTTCTCACAAATATCGCGCATGAAAAATGAAGCTGCACCGTATTCGACAATCGTCTTATAACCATGGTTCAGAATTGTACGTGGTGGAGATGGTTGATATTCTATTAGCACACGATGATATAGTGCATCCTACCATTAGCACACGATGACGTAGTGCATCCTACCATTGATGTACGCAGACCAATGCTGTGCACTAAAGGTCTAATCAAGACGCAATTCGTCTCAATGTCATGGCCCTGTATGACATCGCCGCGTTGGGATGGGTTGCCAGTATCACTCGCCTAATCACATAGCCAGATTACGACAGGAAATCGTATTCAGAAGCATGTGAACGTTTTTATCATACGTTTATTAAACACGTTCTCCTATTCGTCTTCATGAGTTGACCGAGACTGATGGTGGCAGACATTGCTGGACTACGTATAGAAGATGGTAGCATCAATAAGACAGTAGTATCCGTCATGTTTATGTCAAAGCTAGGAAATAATTGAGTAAATTGAGAGGCTGTCGTGTATAACAAGATTAATCATGAGGTGATGGAGTGGACTGGAACACAATCAATGGCGACTCTTACAAATCAAGAGTGAACACAACATGGTCTTACACCTCTGTAATTATCAAGCCTTGTAAGCACACGCATAAAATAATACTTGTCACAATACTGTTTGATACCTCATTATAAAATGTCTGATTCTTCCACTTCAAATGAATATAGGATATGACAGGGTGACTCTCTATTCCCACTACTCTTCCATGTTTCCTGGCGTTAGCTCGATAATATGCTTCATGCACTTTGCTGCAATGGTGGATGTCTAAATTGCTTTGAAGATGTAAATCTCCATTGACGTGCTCATATGCTATGACGTTAAAGCAAGCTATAGACATTAAATATATGTACTCCGCCCAGCCATTGGAACAATCTGAGGAATTCTGTAATTATAGTTATTCTGTGTCATGTTATGCTTTTACTTCTATTTAAATGTACATATCGATGCACGTTAGTATTAACAATACCCTTAAGAAAATGTACTCCACCAAATATCGGTTCTTTTATCAATTTAATAGCTTGTGATTGAAATTCTCATATAAAAATATTTCTTAACTGTCAATGAATATTAGCAACCTGAATCTTCTTACCTTCTTGGTCATTAATTATAATATAAACTACTATGCGACTGCATTTCCAACGGTCACTATTCAGGAGCATATTTAAAATTCAAGGTTCTAAAAATTCAACGTTTTTAAAATACAGATATTAAAGGAAATATTATATGTTGCATAGCGCACAGTACTATGTGTTTTATCACTAACCGCTCGTGAGATGGATACACATGTTTATACATACAATACAATATGATTACAAAAGTACATCATAGACAAAATAAAAAGGGTTAGCATCTCTTATCCGGAGTTTAGTACACTAGTCCATTAGAGTACAACAAATGATAGTGGATCACATCCTGAGTGGGTAGAACTACTGTTGAAACGCAACGTCATTGTGCTGTACATTTATACGAATAATTGACGTTATGAGGCGGAAATCCAGACAAATAAATTATCCCCTTGGCTGATGAAAACGATTCAAGTTGAGTGTTCTCAGAAGACAGTACTGTGAACACTACTGAATACGATAACCTGTGTATATATACTATTGATCAAAGTTGTATACACCATTCTGAAAACGTCCACAACAATATGCACACAACAGAACATAGTGATATGCAGAATGCTGAACACTGAGTCAACAATATACATAATACTGATAGGCATTCGTGACAAGTAACCTGTGGACTCTTGTGAGTTTGATGTCTGGATCAATATAGAACAGACCAATGCAGTGGCACAATAACCATGATAGACCAGCTCATTTCCTACGAATTTGTTACAATTACGCCAATCCCCAGGTCATCGTAATAGAAACAAATACCAATTAAACACAACGACATGAAAGCCCTATACATAAATATTAAATAATTAAACACAGTATTGGTAAGAAGCAGCTTGTTAATGGAACGTCTTTCTTGGTCTAAGAAAAGTGAAACCGTGATCTTCTGGTTCCCCAGTCAGTCCTGAGTTTAAACTAAACGATTTACTACCCTACCACTGGTCGTTGGAAATGAAGTGTTCGGACAAGGTATGTCAAAGACGGTAATGGGCTGTATGAGGCAAAAGCCCAGACAACTAAATGACCCCTGGCTATTTATATGTCTACTGGGCATCCACAATAATGCGACTCAAAGTCCGCCAAACCTGTGGTTAAGCTCGGTACTCAGTGAAAACAGTATCATTGGAATATGCTTATGACGACAAACTAACAATTTAGATAGTAGGCCTACAGAAGGAAAGAATTAAGAACAGACTTCCATGCTTCCATGGAAGAATAGAGAAGTACCATATACTTGTATATAAGAACAGTATATATACTTGTTCAAATAATATTACGAATTTTAATCCCATTTAATCCCTTGAGTTTGCATTAATACGATATGTTTGTTATTGCACGATACAAATCTTGATTATTATTATTATTATTATTGTAGTTGTTGTTATTGTTATTATTGTTATTATTATTGTTATTAGTGTTATTATTATTATTATTGTTGTTGTTATTATTGTTGTTATTATTATTGTTATTGTGATTATTGTTGTTGTTTTTATTGTTATTATTGTGTTATTATTATTGTTATCATTATTGTTATTATTATTATTATTATGATTATTATTATTGTTGTTATTATTGTGTTATTAGTATTGTTACTATTGTGTTATTATTATTGTTATGATTATTATTATGATTATTATTATTGTTGTTATTATTGATGTTGTTATTATTGTTAGTGTTATTATTGCTATTATTGTTGTTAATATTATTGCTATTATTGTTATGATTATTATTATGATTATTATTAGTATTAGTATTGTTGTTATTGTTATTATTGTTATTATTTTTGTTATTATGCTATTAGTTTTGTTGTTATTGTTATTGTTATAACTATTATTGTTGTTATTGTTAGTTTTATTATTATAATTGTTATTATTATTGTTAGTGTTAGTGTTATTATTGCTATTATTATTGTTATTATTGTTGTTATTATTATGATTATTATTATGAGTATTATTGTATTAGTATTGTTGTTATTGTTATTATTGTTATTATTTTTGATATTATGTTATTTTTTGTTGTTGTTGTTATTGTTATTGCTATTATTATTGTTATTATTATTGTTATTATTATTGTTGTTATTGTTATTGTTAGTATTATTGTTGTTGCTTTAGTATTGGATACAGGTTTATAGAAAGCTACCAGAGTATGCCATTAAGAATATATCAGCTGCAGTGGAGCATATAAGCATATAAGGTCTTGGAATACAACATACATGATTGAATCACGATGCAATGACTGTGATAATAAGAAATTATGGAAATACCTTGAATACTCTGATCAAATATTGATTTGAAAAACAAAGCTTCAAAGATGCTGATACCACTGAATATACATCCAATTACTAAGTATAAGAAGGACTAGCTGAGAGATTCGTAGAAGTCCCGGGGAGCACACCAGCTGCCTGTCTAAGTTGAACAAGCTTCAAACACCCACACAAATAATACCTGAGATAGATACTAGTAGTCAATGTATATACGATAGACGTGTCTGCCATCACAACCAACTCAAGTAGAACATATAAATGTAATGTATCCAGTCGTTAAGCGCCCAAAATTGCCAAAATATACACAGACAACTCTGAATACGAATATGTTCGGTGTCCATCCTCAGTGGCGAAACATCACAACGAAGATAGTTTATGGAAATCCATAATGTAATACCTTTGCAGGCGAGATGATGAATTGTTTTTATTCCATACTCTGGCTCCTGTAACCGCACTGTAAGGTACAATATATACGACTCTCGATCTGGAAGCTATTCCATTGCTATTTCAACGTGAATATAATGCCCAGCCTGTTTTGCAATATTGCATGGTCAGGTTTGATACTAGATTACGCCTATCAATTGAATACATATCTAATTATATATCTTTAATCATATAAACATCGACATGATCATATCTCTATATCACTAATATAGTTAGAATTTGGGGGTTTCTACTGCGCAGCTGTTGAGGCTGCACAACTAATCTACGAAACAATTAACTCTGCCATCACAGACACTTAAACTTTCATTTTCCCTTTCCGGTTTGACATTCGCATTTTGTTCATCATAAATTGCTGGGTGTACTTCGACACCTCGGCTGAACAAATCCGATACCTTCTGAATGACCTTAGTCGCGCACCGGGGCGACTATTATTGGTTCTCGTACAAGCAAATCAATCACTCTGTGGCATCCATGCACTGTGAGGAGGACGAACGGCAACAGTTGCAGCCTGTAGTTGTTCAACCGTTGTCATTTTGGACTAATGCATATCTAGATTTTTTTTAATATATTTACAGCTAATAACCAGTTCAAGTTCAGCAGTTGCTGAAGTTGATATGTGACATGACATTAGATTAACGTACTGGTCTACGTTGATATGTGACATGACATTAGATTAACGTACTGGTCTACGTTGATATGTGACATGACATTAGATTAACGTACTGGTCTACGTTGATATGTGACATGACATTAGATTAACGTACTGGTCTACGTTGATATGTGACATGACATTAGATTAACGTACTGGTCTACGTTGATATGTGACATGACATTAGATTAACGTACTGGTCTACGTTGATATGTGACATGACATTAGATTAACGTACTGG
>JAUTBT010084800.1:0-12051 GCA_032361225.1 Lepetodrilus schrolli | reverse complement strand
CGCGTCAGAAAGGTAACTTTCGCGAACATTGATGCCGGGCCCCCGGGGCAGGATTTGAACCTGGAACCTTTGGCTCCAAAGTCCAACTGTTCTACCACTGCACTACCACCCGCCCCTTGCTCTTATAAAACACATGCCTACTGTCTCCTTACATCCACCACTGGCTCTGAGCAAATAGGAGCATTTTAACTTTCCACGTTTATAATTTGGCTTGTATCAGTTCGTACCTCTGGTTCTGGGTGTCCAACAATTATGCAATCCAGTCGAACTCGGGATCCTTCACCAACGGTTTTAGTCGGGGACAGCAGTTGAGTGAACTGAGGCTTGATAGCCTGCTGCTCCACTGATGCCTGTGACATGTCCTCTCTGTGAAAACAAAGAGCACTTTTCATGTATTTAATATAGCATGAAGAGCATTTTTCATATATTTTTATTGGGCACAAAGATGCATTTTTCATGTATTGTTATTGGCAAGAACAGCACTTTTCATGTACTTTTACTGGGTTCGAATAGCATTATTGGGCAAGCAGAGCATTTTTCATGTATTATCATTTGGCATGAATAGCATTTTTCATGTATTTTTATTTGGGCGAAAATGGTATTTTTCATTGATTATTTTATTGAGTATTAAGAACATTTTTCATTGATTTTCATTGGACATGTATAACATTTTCCTATATTTATATTTGGCATTATGCTACTGAAGCCTTGATTGGGAGATACATGTTGAAAATGTTGAGTTAGCAGATATGTCCTACCCTGTGCTGGAGTAGAAGCTCTCAATGGTCACGTGACACTGGGATCTGACCTCGCCCGCAGTGTTCTTCACAATGACACTGTACGGAGCCGAGTCCTCGGGGAACGCTTCAGCAGCATCCAAAGAGGAGTAGTTCATCTCGATTGTAACCTGAAACAAGGAGAAACATTTAAATGAAACATGCAAGAATGAACCATTCCTTAACAAACATTTTGGTATGTATAAAATTCAAAACTGTAATCAAATAGAACTGGGATTTTCATAAATTTAGGGTCCAAAATAAATTATTTTTGGCGAGTAATTCAAATGTGCGGTTCAATTTCTTAATACTGTATTTGTAGTGAGTGAATTATTGTTTTACGTCACAGCGGGAATCTTTCACCCATACGCGACACTGTATTTGTATGAATCACATTTAATTTTTCAAGATATTTTTCAATATTAAAACATTAATTCCCGGTCCCTGTACCTTGAACAATCCTGACGTGATGATCCTGTCAGTTCCACGGAACCACTGAACTTCCGGCGCTGGAGATCCAGTGAACCTGACCTCCAGATGGAATGGCTTGCCCTCCGGAACAGTCAAATCCTGGAGGGGCTTGTGGAACACCGGGATCTGTAGAGCTGGATGGGGGGGAATATCAGAGTATATTACCATGCCTAGCAGGTACACTGTGCAACATTGTTTCTAAAACTTTATACATAGTTACAAGATGTTTCCTATTTAGTATGTACAATGTACAACATTTATCAACATTGTTTCTGTTGTGTGACATTGTGTGACATTGTGTGACATTGTGACATTGTGTGACATTGTATAATTTGTTGTACAAATTATCTCATTATATCAGACAAAAGGAACTATTTTGTAATAACATAAAATTGCAAATTTTGAACTCTGAAAGCTTTGTACAAAGAAACTTTAACATTAAAATAATATTTTGTAGAGGAAACTGGCTATGAAATAAATATTATAATTCATGCATTAATACTATTGTAGATCTATGATTATTAAATATTGATGAATAATACCATGCAATATTGTGACTCATGCTGAAATGAAGAGATAGTTTGAGATTCATTGCTATTGATCAACAGAGAATTATAGAATTATTAACTTTTTTTAGAATAATCTATACAGTGTTATATTTTACACTCTTAGGGGCCATCATCATGCTTATATCTATGTCATCATTGAAAAAACATTCCAAACATTGTCCACTATGTTAATGTTATCAATGGCCCTTCTCAGTGACCATGCAGATTGCAACTACAATAATTAATAACTGAAATCACAATGATGAAGTATAACTATCATCTTAATGTTTGTTAACTACTCATAATAATGGAAGGGAAAAGGTGGGTTACAGCAATCGGGGAATTCATGTAATCTTTTTGCTGTTATTCTGATTCAAAATCAGAAACTTTAACTGTTTCCATACTGAAATTGTCTCCCAGAACACATTCTGAAGTTTGTTTTGAAATATGTTGTGGTAAAAATCCTAGGGTCATGCTCAATTAGATTTATCTCAGATAATTAGATAATCATGCCAAAATATTTCAGGGTTAAAATCCAAGGATAGTGCCGAAATATCTCAGGGTTAAAATCCAAGGATCTTGCCGAAATATCTCAGGTAAAAATCCAAGGATCATGCCGAAATCTCTCAGAGTTAAAATCCAAGGATCATGCCGAAATATCTCAGGTTAAAATCCAAGGATCATGCCGAAATATCTCAGAGTTAAAATCCAAGGATCATGCCGAAATATCTCAGGGTTAACATCCAAGGATAGTATCGAAATATCTCAGGGTTAAAATCCAAGCATCATGCTGAACTATTTCAAGGTTAAAATCCGAGGATCATGCTTAAATGCCAAAATCCTGCTTACGGATGACATTAACCCTGGCTGAGGAAGCGGACTCCCCTGCCGGGTTCACGGCTCGGCACGTGTACCGCGACGTGTGGTGCTGCATGACTCGGCGGATCTTCAGACAACATGTGCCGTTGATCTTTGTGATGACAAAGTCTGGGGAGTTGTCTATGTTAATCTCGTCCTTGTACCAGGAGACAGTGGGCGACGGGATTCCCTGCACGTGACACTCGAAGGCGAAGGATGCGCCTTCGATGACTTCGGCAGATTTGAGGTGCTTAACGAATTCAGGCGGGACTAATTGTTGGTGAGTTTCTGGAAGTGAGCAAAACCAGATTGTGACGATGTGTGCACCTTGGAGTGAAGATGGAAGGAGAGATGGACGATGGATGGTTTCTGTTTGATGTTTGCAGGTGTTCATTTGAATAGAAATGCTGTCTATTTTTATTACAGTATGTATTTCAATAAACATTTTTGTTATTAAATAAGACCTTTTTTGACAATTACGGTATAAAAAGAGATAAATTAATAAAATCTTGTACTACCATCACCACAAACCACCACCATTTATATATTTAAAAGATTACAATGATTGATTGAACATTTTCCCAAATATACCATGCATAATTATACATTTTTTCTTATACCAATTTGAATCATAATCTGTTAACTGAAATATTATTCATAATATGAATCCACAAACCCAATGCCTTAATTTACCATCTTAAACTTTAAATAAATATTGCTGGAGACTGATATATATTGACACATCATGCACCATATTTTTGCTGATTTTGTTTCTAGAATGTGATGCTCTGTACCCATTCATTGCATAGCCATACATAGATACTGCAGGGTAGAGGTAGGATAGCAGAACATGGATATGGTGGAGTGTAGATATTGTATATGGGTAAGATAGTAATCTTCTCACATGAAGGATCGGAGAAATATGATAGATCCGCTACATAGGTAGTAACAACGAAACTTTCGTCATAGTCTAAAGAGACTGAAATTTAAGGAATCGTAGAGTTTATACAAACTATTGTCTAAAGCTAGGTAGAGTATCCAATAAGCTTGCTATCACGTGGAGATTACAATATCTTAATATGTCTGCAATGCATAATATATATATTGAAAATTCATTTTCAATTCAATTAAATATATTTTGTAAATAAATTGACACTTTATATGTTGGAATATATATTCATGCTACATTGCTTGAATATATATTCCAACACATAAAGTGTCAATTAATTAATTTTCTTTGAAACACATGACTACACAATAACCTCAAAATTATAGCTTAAAACAAGACTTAGTATTAAATATTTAAATAGAACAAAATTGGTATTGACTAACATTCACCACAAAAGTTTTTTAAATAAGTATAAAAAAAACAAAAAGATTTGGCAAAGCATAAAATTATACACAAACTTATACCCAAAATTAGCAGTAGTGCCAAACCAAAATATAAATCATGAAACTGCTTACAAGTTAATGTGGATTCGTTCTTCACTTGTTGATTCTATCAGTAACAGAATAGAAATATATTGAATGCTGACTATTGTCTACATCCTTCACTAATCTGGGCAAAAACACTGACCTTTGACGCTGAGGTGAGCGGACGATTCCGCGGTGCCCGCCACGTTTGTGATCTTGATGGTGTAGCGGGCGGTGTCCTCAGAGAACGTCTCCTCGATGGTCAGAGTGGCCAGACCGTTCTCGTAGCACGTCTCGTAGTCGGGGCTGACCAGTGGCAGGCTGTCCTTGAACCACTTGGCCTCCGATGGCGTGTCCGACTCCACGCGGCACTCGAACGTGAACCTGGAAATCACGACCACCATAATGTAATAATAATATCCAGATCTATATTGTGCCAAATCCACGCTCGAAAGCATGCTCATAGTGCTACATTTACCCAGATCAATGGATCAGTGGGCTTTCATTTTCTTTCTCAACTCCATGGGGAGTATACAATCTTTTTTTATCTTTTTTTTTGTTTTGAATTGGGGTTTAGAGTCGCTTTTAAGATTCTTTCACTTATATCACAACTTGTCAGTTTAGGGCAGGAGGAAACCCACAACATCCATAGCGCTGAATGTTGCAGTAAACCTGCGAGCATTGACTGGTACTGACAAGACCAAGGATGATAACTGCATTGCCACTCTACAAACATCGCATCCTATCAATATCGCGTGAGAAATGTAACTTTCGTGAACATCGAGGCCAGGCTCCCGGGGCGGGATTTGAACATGGATCCTTTGGTTCCGACGTCCAACGTTCTACCTCTGCGCTACCATCCGTGCATAATAACAGGAGTTACCAGCATAATAACAGGAGTTTGGGTGAAGAACCAGGATCTTTTAAAGATGCTGATCTTTATGACCAGCAGGTATTTTTGAGATTTTGTGAAGAACACTGGATACCTGTGTCTGACCACAGCCTTAATCTTGAGACTGAAGTACGAGTTGTAGGCGTTGGGAATGTACAGATCCAGCAGTGTCAGCCTCTCTTTCACCTCGCTCAGAGGCACGTGCAGTAGATCTGCCAACCCGAGGAAGCCCTTCTTACCTGGAGATACAACGTTAATAATGTGTATATTTATAAATTTATAATAGTGCATATTCATAATAATGTGCATATTCATTTTGTACCAAATCCATGCTTGAAAGCTTGCTCATAGTGCTACATTATGGATCGATATGCTCTCATTTCACTTTCTTAATTTTTTTTAGTGTATGTATTAAGCTACACAACTGTGACCATGGCATAATTAATATATTGCACCATGCGAGTGATTTGTCGCTTATAAATAATAGTAAATTTCACAGCATGAATCTTTCATGCATACATGATGACAAAATACTTAATCTTGGAAATTTAAAAAAGAAAAGAAAAAGTAGTGAAATTACTTCAAAACAATTTTTGTTCAAAAGAAGAAATAATTTAATAACTATTTTCAATTATTTTCAATAATGTAACAAATATTTTCAATTATTTAAAACATATTTTCAATTATTTAAAACATATTTTCAATTATTTAAAACATATTTTAAATTATTTAAAACATATTTTAAATTATTTAAAACATATTTTAAATTATTTAAAACATATTTTAAATTATAAATTATTTTAAATTATTTAAAAATTATTTAAAATTATTTTACAAATTAATGCCAATTTTACTAACATTATTTTAAACTACCATAACATTATTGAAAATTATTTCATATTTAAAAATGATTTAATTAATTTTAAAGTATGTCAAAGGCCACTCACGTATACAGTCAATACTATCAACATCCAACACCTTCATCATGACCTCCAGGTGGGCGAGACTTTTGTTCGGAAGGACATGTGCCATCATCTTCAGCCAATCGCATTTCAATATCACATATTCTTGACCTTGACGCCTCTTCAAGAGGTCAAATGCGTGAACAAGTCGTCGACGTTTGGCGTACACACTCACTCGCACCTCATTCTGGAAATTCCAAAAAAGGTTTCGCCATTAATAATTAATTAATACTCAAATATTGTTCGAAAATGTGTTTTCACAGAAATTTAGTGTGGACAAATACTACAATAATTAAACCCATACATAACAAATACTAGAGTAGTTCTCGAGTTTTCCACACAATAAAATTCAGCCATGTATCATTATACAATGAACCTTCAATAAAACACCCTTCAATATAAAACCCTTGACCACTGTATATTTATAAAACATTGGTGATTGAGAATTGTCTAAAAAAACAATATTTCCTAACAGAAACTATACAGATAAGTAAAGTGTCTGGTCCGAATTTAGAAAGAAAAAAATTTTACAAAAATAATTATCCGATACATCTCGAAAGCAGTACTGTGGGAACTATGGACGTTGTGCATGCTATTATGAAAAAAATAATGTTAAAAATAAAAATTGAATGGAAATGTAAAGAATCTAGATGTGTACACAACAAAACCAGATTCCGGTGTTTTGCGGTGACTGGAGGCATTTACTTCATCAATGGCATCCATGTTATTTCAATGAACTATTCACACACATGCAGAATCCAGTTCCAAGTGCAATTCTGTACAAATATTTGCTATTAAACTTTTAATTCATACAATGTGGAAATATCGTAATATTCCCCAGAGTAGTCTCCCCTTTCAGCATTGCCATAGTTACCTTCAAATTTTTCTTGTAGTTGTTGTAGATGGTGGCAAGGACTATGCTCATGAAGATGTATAAACAGATGACGAGGTAAATGATGAAGAAAATTGCAAACCAGTTGCTGTAGTCATAGGCTGGCATCCTAAAAACATATTTTATTTTATTTTTATTAATTGGGGTTCAGAGCCGCTTTCAAGATGTTAATGTTACCTGAGAGAAACCATTTTGCAGAGTGAGTCAGAGTGAGTCAGAGTGAGTCAGAGTGAGTCAGAGTGAGCCAGAGTGAGTCAGAGTGAGTCAGAGTGAGTCAGAGGCGTCAGAGTGAGTCAGTGTGAGTCAGAGTGAGTCAGAGTGAGTCAGAGGTGTCAGAGTGAGTCAGAGTGAGTCAGAGTGAGTCAGAGGTGTCAGAGTGAGTCATTGATATTAACACGACATCATTGATACATCATTGATACTAACATGACGCCATTGATACTAACATGACATCATTGATACTAACATGACGTCATTGATACTAACATGAAATCATTGATACTAACATGACATCATTGATACTAACATGACATCATTGATACTAACATGACATCAGGGTTGTTAGCTGTTGTAACGAGGACGTAGAGATCCCAGACACTGTCAAAGTAGTTTTTGAAGTATGGATCTCCATTGGGATATACAAGTGATTTTCTGTGGATCAAGAAACCAAAATCAAATCAAATCAAATTAAATCAATCAATAAAAAAATTTAAAAAACTGAAAATAAATTCAAAACACTTGTAAATCTGTATTATAACATAATTGATTGTTTTATTATAAAACACTTGCATTCATCATATGAAATTTTCTAAACATGTGGTGTGACATGACAGCGAAATATATGGTAGAAATTAAATAGAATAAAATATATCATGTAATAATGTACTGAGAACAAAAGTCTACTGTAAACATTTTCTGATATTAATTTGTTATCAAAGCTGATTCCCTTATTATATAGAAATACAATTGGTAAGTGATAAGTATTTAACATTGCAACCAAATATTTGTGATAGTTTTGATAGAATTAGAATCAATTCTCTCATTAATTATGAATAACTCTTGCTTTTTTATCATTACAATTTTAAGATAAAATTAACTAAAATCTACATGGAAGACAGTAGTAATTACACAATGCTATATCAAATGCAAATGAAGAGTATTATATCCAATTACCTTTTGTAGAAGAGTTTTAGAGCCAGCAGAGCAAATAGGAAAACACTGAGGATGAAGAGAATCAACACATTGATGATATCTGGGACTGTCCGACGGATATTTCGGAAGGCACGTCGGATCTGGAAATATAATGAGTTTTGCTTTGACACCATTTCAACACTCTCCAGCTCCATGCTGTGAGACACATGCGTCCCAAGGAGGGACCAGTCTGCCGAAATCAGCTAAGCTGGAAGGCGACTGTCAAAGCAGTAAACCCCACACCACACACACTAGTATATGGTAGAGGCCTAATTAATATTGACCATTCAAAGGTGCTCCAGATAACATGGGATGGGATATTATTATTATTCATGTATTAATAGTCTGAATAGGAACTGATCTATTTAATCCTTTTCATAAAATGAGAATTAGCTCAATAATCGTTTGTTTTATTTCAGATTTCCTATTTTGGATAATGGTTGTACTGGTTTCTGGCAAGTCGTAAATAACTTTGGAAAGTATATTTTCTTATTTATTTGAGATTTAGGTGACATTTAGATATGATTGTTTCAGAATTTCTGATCATTTAGTATTTATCTCGCCCAGTGACTATCCCTTGACAGTCAACATACGTTAGTTTTTCGGTTACTTTGAACAATATTCGAAGTTGTTTTCATTGGTTTCCAAGATGGACGTCAACTTCAAGAAACGCGATCAGCTGTGATTACAAAGTGGAATGTTAACTAGCTGTTAACCATTTAAACTTATATGTAACTGTTAACATAATTATGTAATACAGCTTAGATTAATTTCAATGTAAGTTTTGGTGCGCAATTTACAGTCAACATTTATCAACAGACACATGTATGTTGAGCTCGATCTCTTAATTAATCTTACCGACTAAAGATGGACTCACATGGGTCGATTGGTTGTAACAATGTGTCGACTCGCACCGTGTGAGCATACATGGGATGCGAGTCACAGCGACCAAGATCGTATGACTAGAACATGTTCTACTCGTACGACTAATCGAACTAGACGCGTACAACTGATCGACCCGTGTGATTACCAGTTTCCGAACGACACCTATTTTAGAAATTTTGTGTTTTACGGATTTATCACGTTAAGACGTGATATTTATGGCAACAATAATCCAGGTTTGCCAGGTAGATCATTTGCAAATGAATTGTAGAAACATTGGTAAAACTCCAAACGAAATTTCCTCTATTTACAAACGAAATGTATGGAATAAGTTAATGCTATAGTAGAAAATGCAGCATCATTGTAATTCACGAATAACACATAAACAGATTGCCTTGTACTTACGGAACAAAGTCGTCTGCTATCATAAATGATTGATGGCACTCGTGATCAGCGAAAACACAGTTCTGGCAAACTAGGAACACTGTGACTGTGAATCGATCAGATGTTCTGAAAAACATTGGTCGGAAGATAGGCAATACAATTTTGGTAATAAGTTTGTCGAAGATTGTATTTTCATTAGGAACAGTGATTTTTCATGAGATAAATGCGTAATTAAAAGGTAGGAAGAATATACAAAATATCTTTGTCAAATTCATCATCATCAACATCATCATCTCATCATCATATATATCTCCCTTCCTCTCTCTTTTCTCGGCCCCCCCCCCCCCCACACACACACACACATAAGAGGAGGGCTCTTTCTTGCCAATTCTCTCTCTCCCACTTCTTCCTCTGGAAAATTATGACTAACAAAAACCATACTATGCTTTCAGGAGAGCAGGCTTACAATAGTACAAGCATGTCTGGGAATGGCTTCCCCCACTACACTCCCCAGCACCCTCTGCCTGTCCCTATACAGCAGATGGGCCGCGACGAGACCGTGTGCCAGTACTGTGGTGTCAGCTACCTCATCCACAATGAGATTAAAGGTATGGTTTGACTTTTTCTTGAATGTCAGGTAATATTAGTAAGTATACTTTTTTATTATATGAATATCCTTGGATATGCAAATGCCTTTCAATCATACAACTTGTTTTCACTATGCATGGTTGAAATTAGAGCTGGTAGTAGTACATCTTGTGTTAATGTGTAATAGTATGTTTATCTTGTGTTACTATGTAATAGTATGTATGTTGTGTGTTACTATGTAATAGTATGTATGTTGTGTGTTACTATGTAATAGTATGTAAGTCTTGTGTTACTATGTAATAGTATGTAAGTCTTGTGTTACTATGTAATAGTATGTATGTTGTGTGTTACTGTGTAATAGTATGTAAGTCTTGTGTTACTATGTAATAGTATGTATGTTGTGTGTTACTATGTAATATAATAGTATGTATGTTGTGTGTTACTATGTAATAGTATGTATGTTGTGTGTTACTATGTAATAGTATGTAAGTTGTGTGTTACTGTGTAATAGTATGTATGTTGTGTGTCACTGCAGCGTTGGAAGAGAAGCTGGCCAAGGCTGAGGCGGAGCTACAGTTCCTGCGTGGCGGGCCGCTCCGAGAGGAAGAGTTGAAGAGGAATCTGGACCAGCAGAAACAGCTTGTCTTGTTGCTGAAAGCTGAGTCTGGGCAGAAAGATGAATGGTTGGTCAAGTTGTACACACCATTGCTTGAAGAGAAAGTGAACCCAATGTTAATTATCCGTATGAACAAACAGCAAGGACAATAAGGGCAATGGCAGTATGATATATATTTATTGATTTACAGTTTACCACGTATCAAGTGTTTTCATATTATGTAATTATTCTGATTATTTGTCATGTTGTTTTGCAATTAAAGATAGATTTCATGAAGCGTGTGTAGGGCATACCGTAATTACCCTAATAGTTGAAACCCACTAATAGTTCTTATTTTAGTTTTTAAACGTTACTTCAAACAATGACTGTAAAGAAGGTAGTAAGTTGTAAGACTAATATTTATCAGTTTATCTAAAACATGTGAAATATCAATTTACTTAATTTTCGTGGAATTTTTAGGTTTATATCTGGTAGTGCATTATCGTCTTGTATGTTCCATATTCGATGGCTTGAATATTCTTGTTTCAGCATTACAGATCTGCAAAATGTCATTCAGACAAGTGAAATTAAAATGAAAATTATTCAGTCAGCTCAAAATGATCTTGGTGATACAGCAGATAAACTCAGGTGAGTGGACAGAACACTGTGTAAGTATTATTTATGAAATAACAGTTGTAATGTTTATGTTACATCAAATCCATACTCGAAAGCTTGCTCATAGCATTACATTATTACCTCACTCAACATGGTCAATGGATCAATGTGCACTAATTTGACCTCAACCCCCTGTGGAATATGCAACTCTGGTGTCATTTAAGGCACTAGAAGGTTTACATTCACAAGTCCATCACATCCTACTGGGTGTCCATTCACAGCTGGGTGGACTGGAGCAATATGGTGTTTTTCTGCATAGCTTCATTAATTGCTTTAACAAATTTCGTATTGGATGTGAAAATTTAATTTGTTAATATTGTTTTCAACTAGCTTTTCATTTCAATCTGACTTTTGATTGTGTGTATTTCAATGTATAATGCTAACAACTGGTAGCACAAAGGATTATGAGACACTGAGAAAAAATTCACACATAAAACTGACGTAATTGTCAGATTGGTGTTCACCATTCTCAGAGGGTAGGTGACATTAATTAGTAACAATTCGCTTGAAAATATAGTTGTGTCAGAATATGTAATAATCCTGTTAGTGATATTTGACCTATGCAAAGATGATCTTAACACTTGCCACTCTTGCCACAGATGGAGAAAATTGTAGTTTTACAATCTCGAAACCATGGAAAGAAACAAATAAGTGTGGCTTGACTGGGTGCCATGACATTGTCACAGGGTGCTCGTCTCACATGGCAATCTAGTCTCACATGGCAATCTAGTCTTACATGGCAATCTAGTCTCACATGGAGGGCAGGTGGTAGCACAGTTGTAGAACGTTGGACTTCGAAGCCAAAGGTTCCAGGTTCAAATCCCGCCCCGGGGACCCGGCATCAATATTCGCGAAAGTTACCTTTCTGACGCGATATTGATAGGATGCGATGGCTGTAGAGTGGCAATGCAGTTATCATCCTTG